>BTHF01000038.1:0-108154 GCA_033242345.1 Citrus unshiu
AAGTTGGCCAGCCCCACCCCCCAAGGCTATAGCCCACCCGTTTTTGTGGCCTTTTTCCGCTGGACGAACTTGGCGCCCCGGCCTTCGGGTGGTTATTTTTTAGCGCGGCTGTTCCCGCAGCCTATTTTTGGCACACGGAGGCTCCTCGTAAAGTCTCGCGCCATTCCGAGTCCGGCGGATGAAGTTGGACAGCCCCACCCCCCAAGGCTATAGCCCACCCGTTTTTGTGGCCTTTTTCCGCTTAACGAACTTGGCACCCCGGCCTTCGGGCGGTTATTTTTTGGCCCGGCTGTGCCCGCGGCCTATTTTCGTCACACGGAGGTGCCTCGCAAAGTCTCGCGCCATTCCGAGTCCGGCGGACGAAGTTGGCCAGCCCCACCCCCCAAGGCTATAGCCCACCCATTTTTGAGGCCTTTTATCGCTGGACGAACTTGGCGCCCCGGCCTTCGGGCGGTTATTTTTGGGCGCGGCTGTGCCCGCAGCCTATTTTTGGCACACGAAGGTGCCTCGAAAAGTCTTGCACCATTCCGAGTCCGGTGGACGGTGTTGGCCAGCCCCACCCCCCAAGGCTATAGCCCCACCCGTTTTTGGGGCCTTTTTCCGCTGGACGAACTTCGCGCCCCGGCCTTTGGCGGGTTACTTTTGGGCGTGGCTGTGCCCGCGGTCCATTTTTGGCTCACGGAGGTGCCTCGGGAAGTCTCGCGCCATTCCGAGTCTGGCGGACGAAGTAGGCCAGCCCCGCCCCCCAAGGCTATAGCCCACCCGTTTTTGTGGGCTTTTTGCGCTGGACGAACCTGGCGCCCCGGCCTTGGGGCGGTTATTTTTGGGCGCGGCTGTGCCCGCACCCTATTTTTGGCACACGGAGGCGCCTCGCAAAGTCTCGCGCCATGCCGAGTCCGGCGGACGAAGTGGGCCAGCCCCACCCCCCAAGGCTATAGCCCACCCGTTTTTGTGGGCTTTTTCCGCTGGACGAACTTGGCGCCCCGGCCGTCGGGCGGTAATTTTTGAGCGCGGCTATGTCTGCGGCCTATTTTTGCCACACAGAACCGCCTCGCAAAGTCTCGCGCCATTCCGAGTCCGGCGGACGAATTTTGCCAGCCCCACCCCCAAGGCTATAGCCCACCCGTTTTTGTGGGCTTTTTCCGCTGGACGAACTTGGCGCCCCGGCCTTCGGGCGGTTATTTTTGGGGGAGGCTGTGCCCTTGCCTATTTTTGGCACACGGAGGCACCACGCAAAGTCTCGCGCCATTCCGACTCCGGCGGACGAAGTTGGCCTGCCCCACCCCCCAAGGCTATAGCCAACCCGTTTTTTTTGGGCTTTTTCCGCTGGACGAACTTGGCGCCCCGCCCTTCGGGCGGTTATTTTTGGGCGCGGCTCTGCCGCGGCCTATTTTTTGCACACGGAGGTGCTTCGCAAAATCTCGCGCCATTCCGAGTCCGGCGGACGAAGTTGGCCAGCCCCACCCCCCAAGGCTATAGCCCACCCGTTTTTGTGGGCTTTTTCCGCTGGACGAACTTGGCGCCCCGGCCTTCGGGCGGTTATTTTTGGGCGCGGCTGTGCCCTAGCCTATTTTTCGCACACGGAGGCGCCTTGCAAAGTCTCGCGCCATTCCGACTCCGGCGGACGAAGTTGGCCAGCCCCACCCCCCAAGGCTATAGCCAACCCGTTTTTTTGGGCTTTTTCCGCTGGACGAACTTGGCGCCCCGCCCTTCGGGCTGTTATTTTTGGGCGCGGTTCTGCCCGTGGCCTATTTTTTGCACACGGAGGCCCCTCGCAAAGTCTCGCGCCATTCCGCGTCCGGCGGACGAAGTTGGCCAGCCCCACCCCCCAAGGCTATAGCCCAACCGTTTTTGTGGGCTTTTTCCGCTGGACGAACTTGGCGCCCCCGGCCTTCGGGGCGGTTATTTTTGGGCGCGGCTGTGCCCTAGCCTATTTTTGGCACACGGAGGCGCCTTGCAAAGTCTCACGCCATTCCGACTCCGGTGGACGAAGTTGGCCAGCCCCACCCCCCAAAGCTATAGCCAACCCGTTTTTTTTGGGCTTTTTTCCGCTGGACGAACTTGGCGCCCCCGCCCTTCGGGCTGTTATTTTTGGGCGCGGTTCTGCCCGCGGCCTATTTTTTGCACACGGAGGTGCCTCGCAAAGTCTCGCGCCATTCCGCGTCCGGCGGACGAAGTTCACCAGCCCCACCCGCCAAGGCTATAGCCCACCCGTTTTTGTGGGCTTTTTCTGTTGGACGAACTTGGCGCCCCGGCCTTCAGGCGGTTATTTTTGGGCGCCGCTGTGCCCGCGGCCTATTTTTGGCACACAGAGGCGCCTCGTAAAGTCTCGCGCCATTCCGAGTCCGGCGGACGAAGTTGGCCAGCCCCGCCCCCCAAGGCTATACCCACCCGTTTTCGTGGGCTTTTTCCTCTGGACGAATTTTGGAGCCCCGGCCTTTGGGCGGTTATTTTTGGGCGTGGCTGTGCCCTTGGCTTATTTTTTTGCACACGCAGGCGGCTCGCCAAGTCTCGCGCCATTCCGAGTCCGGCGGACGAAGTTCGCCAGTCCCGCCCCCCAAGGCTATAGCCCACCCTTTTTTGTGGCTTTTTCCTCTGGACGAACTTGGCGCCCCGGCCTTGGGGCGGTTATTTTTGGGCATGGCTCTGCCCTTGTCTTATTTTTGGCACACGGAGGCGCCTCGCAAAGTCTCGTGGCATTCCGAGTCCGGCGGACGAAGTTGGCTAGCCCCACCCCCCATGCCTATAGCCCACCCGTTTTTGTGGGCTTTTTTCCGCTGGATGAACTTGGCGCCCCGGCCTTCGGTCGGTTATTTTTTGGTACGGCTGTGCCCGTGGCCTATTTTTGGCACACGGAGGTGCCTCACAAAGTCTCGCGCCATTCCAAGTCCGGCGGACGAAGTTGGCCAACCCCACCCCCCAAGGCTATAGCCCACCCGTTTTTCTGGGCTTTTTCCGCTGGATGAACTTGGCGCCCCGGCCTTCGGACGGTTATTTTTGGGTACGACTGTATCCGCGGCCTATTTTTGGCACACAGAGGCGCCTCACAAAGTCTCGCGCCATTCCGAGTCCGGCGGACGAAGTTGGCCAGCCCCACCCCCCAAGGCTATAGCCCACCCGTTTTTGTGGGCTTTTTCCGCTGGACGAACTTGGCGCCCCCGGCCTTCGGGCGGCTATTTTTGGGCGCGGCTTCGTCCGCGTTCTATTTTTGGCACACGAGACCCCTGACAAAGTCTCACGGCATTCCGAGTCGGGCGGACGAAGTCGGCCAGCCCCATCCCCCAAGGCTATAGCCCACCCGTTTTCGTGGGCTTTTTCCTCTGGACGAACTTGGCGCCCCGGCCTTTGGGCGGTTATTTTTGGGCGTGGCTGTGCCCTTGGCTTATTTTTGGCACACGGAGGCACCTCGCAAAGTCTCGCGCCATTCCGCGTCCGGCGGACGAAGTTGGCCAGCCCCACCCCCCAAGGCTATAGCCCACCCGTTTTTGTGGGCTTTTTCCGCTGGACGAACTTGGCGCCCCGGCCTTCGGGCGGTTATTTTTGGGTGCGGCTGTACCCGCGGCGTATTTTTGGCACATGGAGCTGCCTCGCAAAGTCTCGCACCATTCCGAGTCCGGCGGACGAAGTTGGCGAGCCCCACCCGCCAAGGCTATAGCCCACCCGTTTTTGTGGGCTTTTTGCGCTGGACGAACTTGGCGCCCCGGCCTTCGTGCGGTTATTTTAGTGCGCGGCTGTGCCCGCGGGCCTATTTTTTGCACACAGAGGCGGCTCGCAAAGTCTCGCGCCATTCCGAGTCCGGCGGACGAAGTTCGCCGGCCCCGCCCCCCAAGGCTATAGCCCACCCTTTTTTGTGGGCTTTTTCCTCTGGACGAACTTGGCGCCCCGGCCTTCGGGCGGTTATTTTTGGGTGCGGCTGTACCCGCGGCGTATTTTTGGCACATGGAGCTGCCTCGCAAAGTCTCGCACCATTCCGAGTCCGGCGGACGAAGTTGGCCAGCCCCACCCGCCAAGGCTATAGCCCACCCGTTTTTGTGGGCTTTTTGCGCTGGACGAACTTGGCGCCCCGGCCTTCGTGCGGTTATTTTAGGGCGCGGCTGTGCCCGCGGCCTATTTTTTGGACACGGAGGCGGCTCGCAAAGTCTCGCGCCAGTCCGAGTCCGGCGGACGAAGTTCGCCAGCCCCGCCCCCCAAGGCTATAGCCCACCCTTTTTTGTGGGCTTTTGCCTCTGGACGAACTTGCCGCCCCGGCCTTTGGGCGGTTATTTTTGGGCGTGGCTGTGCCCTTGTCTTATTTTTGGCACACGGAGGCGCCTCGCAAAGTCTCGTGGCATTCCGAGTCCGGCGGACGAAGTTGGCTAGCCCCACCCCCCAAGCCTATAGCCCACCCGTTTTTGTGGCCTTTTTCCGCTGGACGAACTTTGCGCCCCGGCCTTCGGGCTGTTACTTTTCGACGCGGCTTTGCCCGCGGCCTATTTTTGGCACACGGAGGACCCTCACAAAGTCTCGAGGCATTCCGAGCCCGGCGGACGAAGTTGGCCAGCCCCACCCCCCAAGGCTATAGCCCACCCGTTTTTGTGGCCTTTTTCCGCTGGACGAACTTGGCGCCCCGGCCTTCGGGCGGTTATTTTTCGGCAAGGCTTTGCCCGCGGCCTATTTTTTACACACGGAGGCCCCTCGTAAAGTCTCACGGCATTCCGAGTCCGGCGAACGAAGTGGGCCAGCCCCACCCCCCGAGGCTATAGCCCACCCGTTTTTGTGGCCTTTTTCCGCTGGACGAACTTGGCGCCCCGGCCTTCGGGCGGTTATTTTTGGGGTGCGGCTTTGCCCGCGGCCTTTTTTTGGCACACGGAGGGCCCTCGCAAAGTCTCGCGGAATTCCGAGCCCGGCGGACGAAGTTGGCCAGCCCCCCCCCCCCAAGGCTATAGCCCACCCGTTTTTGTAGCCTTTTTCCGCTGGACGAACTTGGCGCCCCGGCCTTCGGGCGGTTATTTTTGGGCGTAGCTTTGCCCGCGGCCTATTTTTGGCACATGGAGGCCGCTCGCAAAGTCTCGCGCCATTCCGAGTCCGCCGGACGAAGTTGGCCAGCCCCACCCCCCAAGGCCATAGCCCACCCGTTTTTGTGGCCTTTTTCCGCTGGACGAACTTGGCGCCCCGGCGTTCGGGCGGTTATTTTTGGGAGCGGCTTTGCCCGCGGCCTATTTTTGGCACACGGAGGCCCCTCGCAAAGTCTCACGGAATTCCGAGCCCGGCGGACGTAGTTGGCCAGCCCCACCCCCCAAGGCTATAGCCCACCCGTTTTTGTGGCCTTTTTCCATTGGACGAACTTGGCGCCCCGGCCTTCGGGCGGTAATTTTTGGGCACGGCTTTGCCCGTGGCCTATTTTTGGCACACAGATTTCCCTCGCAAAGTCTCATGGCATTCCGAGTCCGGCGGACGAAGTAGGCCAGCCCCACCCCCCAACGCTATAGCCCACCCGTTTTTGTGGCCTTTTTCTGCTGACGAACTTGGCGCCCCGGCCTTCGGGCGGTTATTTTTGGGCGCGGCTTTGCCCGTGGCTTATTTTTGGCACACGGAGGCCCCTGGCAAAGTGTCGTGGCATTCCGAGTCCGGCGGACGAAGTCGGCCAGCCCACCCCGCAAGGCTATAGCCCACCTGTTTTTGTGGCCTTTTTCCGCTGGACGAACTTGGCGCCCCGGCCTTCGGGCGGTTATTTTTGGGCGCGGCTGTGCCCGTGGCCTATTTTTGGCACACGGAGGTGCCTCGCAAAGTCTCGCATCATTCCGAGTCCGGCGGACGAAGTTGGCCAGCCCCACCCCCCAAAGCCCCACCCCCCAAGGCTATAGCCCACCCGTTTTTGTGGCCTTTTTCCGCTGGACAAACTTGGCGCCCCGGCCTTCGGTCGCCTATTTTTGGGTGCGGCTGTATCCACGGCCTATTTTTGGCACACGGAGGCCCCTCACAAAGTCTCGCGCCATTCCGAGTCAGGCGGACGAACTTGGCCAGCCCCACCCCCCAAGGCTATAGCCCACCCGTTTTTTGTGGCCTTTTTCCGCTGGACGAACTTGGCGCCGCGGCCTTCGATCGGTTATTTTTAGGTGCGGCTGTACCCGCGGCCTATTTTTGGCACACGGAGGTGCCTCGCAAAGTCTCACACTATTCCGAGTCCGGCGGACGAAGTTGGCAAGCCCCACCCCCAAAGGCTATAGCCCACCCGTTTTTGTGGCCTTTTTCCGTTGGACGAACTTGGCGCCCCGGCCTTCGTGCGGTTATTTTTGGACGTGGCTGTGCCCGCGGGCCTATTTTTGGCACACGGAGGTGCCTCGCAAAGTGTCACGCCATTCCGAGTCCGGCGGACGAAGTCGGCCAGGCCCACCCCCCAAGGCTATAGCCAACCCGTTTTTTGTGGCCTTTTTCCGCTGGGCGAACTTGGCGCCCCGGCCTTCGGGTGGTTATTTTTGGGTGCGGCTGTGTCCGCGGCCTATGTTTGGCACACGGAGCCGCCTCACAAAGTCTCGAGCCATACCGAGTCCGGCGGACGATGTTGGCCAGCCCCACCCCCAAGGCTGTAGCCCACCCGTTTTTGTGGCCTTTTTCCGCTGGACCAACTTGGCGCCCCGGCCTTCGGGCGGTTATTTTTGGGCGCGGCTTTGCCCGCACCCTATTTTTGGCACACGGAGGTGCCTCGCAAAGTCTCGCGCCATTCCGAGTCCGGCGGATGAAGTCGGCCATCCCCACCACCCAAGGCTATAGCCCACCTGTTTTTGTGGCCTTTTTCCGCTGAACGAACGTGGCGCCCCGGCCTTCGGGCGGTTATTTTTGGGTACGGCTATGCCCGCGGCCTATTTTTGGCACACGGAGACCGCTCGTAAAGTGTCGCGCCATTCCGAGTCCGGCGGACGAAGCTGGCCAGCCCCACCCCCCTAGGCTATAGCCCACCCGTTTTTGTGGCCTTTTTCCGCTGGACGAACTTGGCGCCCCGGCCTTCGGGCGGTTATTTTTGGGTGCGGCTGTGCCCGCAGCCTAGTTTTGGTACACAGTGGCCGCTCGCAAAGTCTCGCGCCATTCCGAGTCCGGCGAACGAAGTTGGCCAGCCCCACCCCCCAAGGCTATAGCCCACCCGTTTTTGTGGCCTTTTTCCGCTGGACGAACTTGGCGCCCCGGCCTTCGGGCAGTTATTTTTGGGTGCGGCTGTGCCCGCGGCCTATTTTTAGCACACGGTGGCGGCTCGCAAAGTCTCGCGCCATTCCGTGTCCGGCGGACGAAGTGGGACGGCCCTACCCCCCAAGGATATAGCCCACCCGTTTTTGTGGCCTTTTTCCACTGGACGAACTTGGCGCCCCGGCGTGTCGGGCGGTTATTTTGGGCGCGGCTGTGCCCGCGGCCGATTTTTGTCACACGGAGGCCGCTCGCAAAGTCTCACACCATTCCGAGTCTGGCGGACGAAGTGGGCCAGCCCCACCCCCCAAGGCTATAGCCCACCCGTTTTTGTGGCCTTTTTCGCTGGACGAACTTGGCGCCCCGGCCTTCGGGTGGTTATTTTTGGGAGCGGCTGTGCCCATGGCCTATTTTTGGTACACGGAGGCCGTTCGCAAAGTCTCGCGCCACTCCGAGTCCGGCAGACGAAGTTGGCAAGCCCCACCCCCCAAGGCTATAGCCCACCCGTTTTTGTTGCCTTTTTCCGCTGGTCGAACTTGGCGCCCCGGCCTTCGGGCGGTTATTTTTGGGCGCGGCTGTGCCCACGGCCTATTTTTTGCACATGGAGGCCGCTCGCAAAGTCTCGCACCATTCCGAGTCCGGCGGACGAAGTTGGCCAGCCCCACCCCCCAAGGCTATAGACCACCCGTTTTTGTGGCCTTTTTCCGCTGGACGAACTTGGCGCCCCGGCCTTCGGGTGGTTATTTTTAGGCGCGGCTGTGCCCGCGGCCTATTTTTGGTACACGGAGGCCGCTCGCAAAGTCTCGCGCCATTCCAAGTCCGGCGGACGAAGTTGCATGCCCAACCCCCCAAGGCCATAGCCCACCCGTTTTTGTGGCCTTTTTCCCGCTGGACGAACTTGGCGCCCCGGCCTTCGGGGCAGTTATTTTTGGGCGCGGCTGTGACCACGGCCTATTTTTGGTACACGGAGGCCGCTCGCAAAGTCTCACGCCATTCCGAGTCCAGCAGACGAAGTTGGCCAGCCCCCACCCCCCAAGGCTATAGCCCACCCGTTTTTGTTGCCTTTTTCCGCTGGACGAACTTGGCGCCCCGGCCTTCGGGCGGTTATTTTTGGGCGCGGCTGTGCCTGCGGCCTAGTTTTGGGTACACTGTGGCCGCTCGCAAAGTCTCGCGCCATTCCGAGTCCGGCGAACGAAGTTGGCCAGCCCCACCCCCCAAGGCTATAGCCCACCAGTTTTTGTGGCCTTTTTCCGCTGGACGAACTTGGCGCCCCGGCCGTCGGGCGGTTATTTTTGGGTACGGCTGTTCCCGCGGCCTAGTTTTGGCATACGGAGGCCGTTCACAAAGTCTCGCGCCATTCCGAGTCCGGCGGACGAAGTTGTCGGCCCCACCCCCCATGGCTATAGCCCACCCGTTTTTGTGGCCTTTTTCTGCTGGACGAACTTGGCGCCCCAGCCTTCGGGCGGTTATTTTTGGGGCGCGGCTGCGCCCGCGGCCTATTTTTGTCACACGGAGGCCGCTCGCAAAGTCTCGCGCCATTCCGAGTCCGGCGGACGATGTTGACCGGCCCCACCCCCCAAGGCTATAGCCCACCCGTTTTTGTGGCCTTTTTCCATTGGACGAACTTGGCGCCCCGGCCTTCGGGGCGGTTATTTTTGGGCGTGACTGTGCCCGCAGCCTATTTTTGGCACACGGAGGCCCCTCGCAACGTCTCGTGCAATTCCGAGTCCGGCGGACGAAGATGGCCATCCCCACCCCCCAAGGCTATAGCCCACCCGTTTTTGTGGCATTTTCCGCTGGACGAGCTTGGCGCCCCGGCCTTCGGGCGGTTATTTTTGGGCACGGCTGTGCCCGCGGCCTATTTTTGTCACACGGAGGCCGCTCGCAAAGTCTCGCGCCATTCGGAGTCCGGCGGACGAAGTGGGCCGGCCCCACCCCCCAAGGCTATAGCCCACCCGTTTTTGTGGCCTTTTTCCGCTGGACGAAATTGGCGCCCCGGCCTTCGGTCGGTTATTTTTGGGCGTGGCTGTGCCCGCGGCCTATTTTTCGCACACGGAGGCGCCTCGCAAAGTCTCGCGCCATTCCGAGTCCGGCGGACGAAGTTGGCCCGCCCCACCCCCCATGGCTATAGCCCACCCGTTTTTGTGGCCATTTTCCGCTGGACAAACTTGACGCCCCGGCCTTCGGGTGGTTATTTTTGGGCGCGGCTGTGCCCGTGGCCTATTTTTGGCACACGGAAGTGCCTCGCAATGTCTCGCGCCATTCCGAGTCCGGCGAACGAAGTTTGCCAGCCCCACCCCCCAAGGCTATAGCCCACCCGTTTTTGTGACCTTTTTCCGCTGGACGAACTTGGCGCCCCGGCCTTCGGGCAGTTATTTTTGGGTACGGCCATGCTCGCGGCCTATTTTTGGGACACGGAGGCGCCTCGTAAAGTCTTGCGCCATTCCGAGTCCGGCGGAAGAAGTTGGCCAGCCCCACCCCCCAAGGATATAGCCCACCCGTTTTTGTGGCCTTTTTCCGCTGGACGAACTTGGCGCCCCGGCCTTCGGGCGGTTATTTTTGGGCGCGGCTGTGGCTGTGGCCTATTTTGGGCACAGGGAGGTGCCTCGTAAAGTCTCGCGCCATTCCGAGTCCGGCGGACGAAGTGGGCCAGCCCCACCCCCCAAGGCTATAGCCCACACGTTTTTATGGCCTTTTTCCGCTGGACGAACTTGGCACCCCGGCCTTCGGGCGGTTATTTTTGGGCGCGGCTGTGCCCACGGCCTATTTTTGGCACACGGAGGCGCCTCGCAAAGTCACGCGCCAGTCCGAGTCCGGCGGACGAAGTCGGCCAGCCCCACCCCCCAAGGCTATAGCCCACCCGTTTTTGTGGCCTTTTTCCACTGGACGAACTTGGTGCCCCGACCCTTCGGGCGGTTATTTTTGGGTGCGGCCGTGACCGCGGCCTATTTTTGGCACATGGAGTCACCTCCCAAAGTCTCGCGCCATTCGGAGTCCGGCGGACGAAGTTCACCAACCCCACCCCCCCAAGGCTATAGCCCACCCGTTTTTGTGTCCTTTTTCCGCTGGACGAACTTGGCGCCCCGGACTTCGGGCCGTTATTTTTGGGCGCGGCTGTGTCCGTGGCCTATTTTTGGCACACGGAGGTGCCTCACAAAGTCTCGCGCCATTCCGACTCTGGCGGACAAAGTTGGCCAGCCCCACCCCCCAAGGCTATAGCCCACCCGTTTTTGTGGCCTTTTTCCGCTGGACGAACTTGGTGCCCCGGCCTTCGGGTGGTTATTTTTTGGCACGGCTGTGCCCGCGACCTATTTTTGGGGCATGGAGGCGCCTCGAAAAGTCTCGCGCCATTCCGAGTCCGTCGCACGAAGTTGGCCAGCCCCACCCACCAAGGCTATATCCCACCCGTTTTTGTGGCCTTTTTCCGCTGGACGAACTTGGCGCCCCTGCCTTCGGGCGGTTATTTTTGGGCGCGGCTGTGCCCACGGCCTATTTTTGGCACACGGAGGCACCTCGCAAAGTCTCGCGCCATTCCGAGTCCGGAGGACGAAGTTGGCCAGCCCCACCCCGAAAGGCTGTAGCCCACCCGTTTTTGTGGCCTTTTTCCGCTGGACGAACTTGGCGCCCCGGCCTTCGGGCGGTTATATTTGGGCGCGGCTGTGCCCGCGGCCTATTTTTGGCACACGGAGGTGCCTCGCAAAGTCTCCCGCCATTCCGAGTCCGGCGGACGAAGTGGGCCAGCCCCACCCCCCAAGGCTATAGCCCACCCGTTTTTGTGGACTTTGTCTGCTGGACGAACTTGGCGCCCCGGCTTTCGGTAGTTTATTTTTGGGCGCGGCTGTGCCCGCGGCCTATTTTTGGCACACGGAGGCGCCTCGCAAAGTCTTGCGCCATTCCGAGTCCAGCGGACGAAGTTGGCCAGCCCCCACCCCCCAAGGCTATAGCCCACCCGTTTTTGTGGGCTTTTTCCGCTGGACGAACTTGGCGCCCCGGCCTTCGGGCGGTTATATTTGGGCGCGGCTGTGCCCGCGGCCTATTTTTGGCACACGGAGGTGCCCTCGCAAAGTCTCCCACCATTCCGAGTCCGGCGGACGAAGTGGGCCAGCCCCACCCCCCAAGGCAATAGCCCCACCCGTTTTTGTGGCCTTTTTCCGCTGGACGAAATTGGCGCCCCGGCCTTTGGGCGGTTATTTTTGGGCGCGGCTGTGCCCGCGGCCTATTTTTGGCACACGGAGGTGCCCTCGCAAAGTTTCGCACCATTCCGAGTCCGGCGGACGAAGTTTGCCAGCACCCACCCCCCAAGGCTATAGCCCACCTATTTTTGTGGGCTTTTTCCGCTGGACGAATTTGACGCCCTGCCTTCGGGTGGTTATTTTTGGGCGCGGCTATGCCCGCAGCCTATTTTTGGCACACGGAGGTGCCTCGCAATGTCTCGCGCCATTCCGAGTCTGGAGGACGAAGTTGGCCAGCCCCACCCCCCGAGTCTATAGTCCACACCGATTTTGTGGGCTTTTTCCGCTGGACAAACTTGGCGCCCCGGCCTTCGGGCGGTTATATTTGGCGCGGCTTTGCCCGCGGCCTATTTTTGGCACACGGAGGTGCCTCGCAAAGTCTCCCCGCCATTCCGAGTCCGGCGGACGAAGTGGGCCAGCCCCACCCCCGAAGGCTATAGCCCACCCGTTTTTGTGGACTTTGTCCGCTGGACGAACTTGGCGCCCCGGCTTTCGGTAGTTTATTTTTGGGCGCGGCTGTGCCCGCGGCCTATTTTTGGCACACGGAGGCGCCTCGCAAAGTCTTGCGCCATTCCGAGTCCAGCGGACGAAGTTGGCCAGCCCCACCCCCCAAGGCTATAGCCCACCCGTTTTTGTGGGTTTTTTCCGCTGGACGAACTTGGCGCCCCGGCCTTCGGGCGGTTATATTTGGGCGCGGCTGTGCCTGCGGCCTATTTTTGGCACACGGAGGCGCCTCGCAAAGTCTCCCACCATTCCAAGTCCGGCGGTCGAAGTGGGCCAGCCCCACCCCCCAAGGCAATAGCCCACCCGTTTTTGTGGCCTTTTTCCACTGGACGAACTTGGCGCCCCCGGCCTTTGGGCGGTTATTTTGGGCGCGGCTGTGCCCGCGGCCTAGTTTTGGCACACGGAGGTGCCTCGCAAAGTCACGCGCCATTCCGAGTCTGACGGACGAAGTTGGCCAGCCCCCACCCCCCAAGGCTATAGCCCACCCGTTTTTGTGGCCTTTTTCCGCTGGACGAACTTGGCGCCCCGGCCTTCGGGCCGTTATTTTTGGGCGCGCCTATCCCCGCGGCCTATTTTTGGCACACGGAGGTGCCGCACAAAGTCTCGCGCCATTCCGAGTCCGGCGGATAAAGTTGGCCAGCCCCACCCCCCAAGGCTATAGCCCACCCTTTTTTGTGGCCTTTTTCCGCTGGACGAACTTGGTGCCCCGGCCTTCGGGTGGTTATTTTTTGACGCGGCTGTGCCCGCGACCTATTTTTGGCACACGGAGGCACCTCGCAAAGTCTCGCGGCATTCCGAGTCCGGCGGACGAAGTTGGCCAGCCCCACCCCCCAAGGCTATATCCCACCCGTTTTTGTGGCCTTTTTCCGCTGGACGAACTTGGCGCCCCGGCATTCGGGCCGTTATTTTTGGGCACGGCTGTGCCCGCGGCCTATTTTTAGCGCACGGAGGCACCTCGCAAAGTCTCGCGCCATTCCGAGTCCGGCGGACGAAGTTGGCCAGCCCCACCCCCCAAGGCTATAGCCCACCCGTTTTTCTGGCCTTTTTCCGCTGGACGAACTTGGCGCCCCCGGCCTTCGGGCGGTTATTTTTGGGCGCGGCTGTGTCCGCGGCCTTTTTTTGGCACATGGAGGTGCCTCGCAAAGTGTCGTACCATTCCGAGTCCGGCGGACGAAGTTTGCCGGCCCCACCCCCCAAGGCTATAGCCCACCCATTTTTGTGGGCTTTTTCCGCTGGACGAATTTGACGCCCCGGCCTTCGGGTGGTTATTTTTGGGCGCGGCTGTGCCCGCAGCCTATTTTGTCATACGGAGGTGCCTCGCAATGTCTCGCGCTATTCCGAGTCCGGCGGACGAAGTTGGCTTGCCCCACCCCCCAAGGCTATAGCCCACCCGTTTTTGTGGCCTTTTTCCGCTGGACAAACTTGGCGCCCCGCCCTTCGGGCGCTTCTTTTTGGGCGCGGCTGTGGCCACGGCCTATTTTTGGCACACGGAGGTACCTCACAAAGTCACGCGCCATTCCGAGTCCGGCGGACGAAGTCGGCCAGCCCCACCCCCCAAGCCTATAGCCCACCCGTTTTTGTGGCCTTTTTCCGCTGGACGAACTTAGCGCCCCGGCCTTCGGGCGGTTATTTTTGGGCGTGGCTGTGTCCACGGCCTATATTTGCCACACGGAGGCACCTCGCAAAGTCTCGCGCAATTCCGAGTCCGGCGGACGAAGTTGGCCAGCCCCACCCCCCAAGGCTATAGCCCACCCGTTTTTGTGGCCTTTTTCCGCTGGACGAACTTGGGGCCCCCGGCCTTCGGGCGGTTATTTTTGGGCGTGGCTGTGCCCGCGGCCTATTTTTGGCACACGGAGGCACCTCGCAAAGTCACGCGCCATTCCGAGTCCGGCGGACGAAGTTGGCCAGCCCCACCCCCCAAGGCTATAGCCCACCCGTTTTTGTGGCCTTTTCCGCTGGACGAACTTGGCGCCCCGGCCTTCGGGCGGTTATTTTTGTACGTGGCTGTGCCCGCGGCCTATTTTTTGCCACACGGAGGCACCTCGCAAAGTCTCGCGGCATTCCGAGTCCGGCGGACGAAGTTGGCCAGCCCCACCCCCCCAAGGCTATAGCCCACCCGTTTTTGTGGCCTTATTCCGCTGGACGAGCTTGGCGCCCCCGGCCTTCGGGCCGTTATTTTTGGGCACGGCTGTGCCCGCGGCCTATTTTTAGCGCACGGAGGCGCCTCGCAAAGTCTCGCGCCATTCCGAGTCCGGCGGACGAAGTTGGCCAGCCCCACCCCCCCAAGGCTATAGCCCACCGGTTTTTCTGGCCTTTTTCCGTTGGACGAACTTGGCGCCCCGGCCTTCGGGCGGTTATTTTTTGGGCGCGGCTGTGTCCGCGGCCTATTTTTGGCACACGGAGGTGCCTCGCAAAGTGTCGTACCATTCCGAGTCCGGCGGACGAAGTTTGCCAGCCCCACCCCCCCAAGGCTATAGCCCACCCATTTTTGTGGGCTTTTTCCGCTGGACGAATTTGACGCCCCGGCCTTCGGGTGGTTATTTTTGGGCGCGGCTGTGCCCGCAGCGTATTTTGACACACGGAGGTGCCTCGCAATGTCTCGCGCCATTCCGAGTCCGGCGGACGAAGTTGGCCAGCGCCACCCCCCAAGGCTATAGCCCACCCGTTTTTGTAGCCTTTTTCCGCTGGACGAACTTGGCGTCCCGGCCCTCAGTCGGGTATTTTTTGGCGCGGCTGTGCCCGCGGCCTATTTTTGGCACACGTGGGTGCCTCGCAAAGTCTCGTGCCATTCCAAGTCCGGCGGATGAAGTTGGCCAGCCCCACCCCCCAAGGCTATAGCCCACCCGTTTTTGTGGCCTTTTTCCGCTGGACGAGCTTGGCGCCCCGTCCTTCGGGCGGTTATTTTTTGGCGCGGCTGTGCCCGCAGCCTATTTTTTGCACACGGAGGTGCCTCGCAAAGTCTCGCGCCATTCTGAGTCCGGCGGACGAAGTTGGCCAGCCCCACCCCCCAAGGCTATAGCCCACCCGTTTTTGTGGGCTTTTTCCGCTGGACGAACTTGGCGCCCTGGCCTTCGGCTGGTTATTTTTGGTCGCGGCTGTGTCCACGGCCTATTTTTGTCACACGGAGGCCGCTCGTAAAGTCTCACGCCATTGCGAGTACGGCGGACGAAGTGGGCCGGCCCCACCCCCCAAGGCTATAGCCCACCAGTTTTTGTGGGATTTTTCCGCTGGACGAATTTTGTGCCCCCGGCCTTCGGGCGGTAATTTTTGGGCGCGGCTGTGCCCGCGGCCTATTTTTGGCACATGTAGGTGCCTCGCAAAGTCTCGTGCCATTCCGAGTCCGGCGGATGAAGTTGGCCAGCCCCACCCCCCCAAGGCTATAGCCCACCCGTTTTTGTGGCCTTTTTCCGCTGGACGAGCTTGGCGCCCCGGCCTTCGGGTGGTTATTTTTGGGCGCGGCTGTGACCGCAGCCTATTTTTTGCACATGGAGGTGCCTCGCAAAGTCTCACGCCATTCCGAGTCCGGCGGACGAAGTTGGCCAGCCCCCACCCCCCAAGGCCCGTTTTTGTGGGCATTTTCCGCTGGACGAACTTGGCGCCCCGGCCTTCGGCCGGTTATTTTTCGGCGCGGCTGTGCCCGCGGCCTATTTTTGTCACACGGAGGCCGCTCGCAAAGTCTCCCGCCATTCCGAGTCCGGCGGACGAAGTGGGCCGGCCCCACCCCCCAAGGCTATAGCCCACCCGTTTTTGTGGCCTTTTTTCCGAAGGGACGAACTTGGCGTCCCGGCCTTCGGGCGGTTAGTTTTGGGCGCGGCTGTGCCCGCGGCCAATTTTTGGCACACGGAGGCGCCTCGTAAAGTCTCGCGCCATTCCAAGTCAGGCGGAAGAAGTTGGCCAGCCCCAGCCCCCAAGGCTATAGCCCACCCGTTTTTGTGGCCTTTTTCCGCTGGACGAACTTGGCGCCCCGGCCTTCGGGCGGTTATTTTGGGCGCGGCTGTGCCCGCGGCCGTTTTTTTGGCACACGGAGGCGCCTCGTAAAGTCTCGCGCCATTCCAAGTCAGGCGGAAGAAGTTGGCCAGCCCCAGCCCCCAAGGCTATAGCCCACCCGTTTTTGTGGCCTTTTTCCGCTGGACGAACTTGGCGCCCCGGCCTTCGGGCGGTTATTTTTGTTCGCGGCTGTGCCCGCGGCCTATTTTTGGCACACGGAGGCGCTTCGAAAAGTCTCGCGCCATTCCAAGTCCGGCGGACGAAGTTGGCCAGCCCCAGCCCCCAAGGCTATAGCCCACCAGTTTTTGTGGGATTTTTCCGCTGGACGAATTTTGTGCCCCGGCCTTCGGGCGGTAATTTTTGGCGCGGCTGTGCCCGCGGCCTATTTTTGGCACATGTAGGTGCCTCGCAAAGTCTCGTGCCATTCCGAGTCCGGCGGATGAAGTTGGCCAGCCCCACCCCCCAAGGCTATAGCCCACCCGTTTTTGTGGCCTTTTTCCGCTGGACGAGCTTGGCGGCCCCGGCCTTTCGGGTGGTTATTTTTGGGCGCGGCTGTGACCGCAGCCTATTTTTTGCACATGGAGGTGCCCTCGCAAAGTCTCACGCCATTCCGAGTCCGGCGGACGAAGTTGGCCAGCCCCACCCCCCAAGGCTATAGCCCACCCGTTTTTGTGGGCATTTTCCGCTGGACGAACTTGCGCCCCCGGCCTTCGGCCGGTTATTTTTCGGCGCGGCTGTGCCCGCGGCCTATTTTTGTCACACGGAGGCCGCTCGCAAAGTCTCCCGCCATTCCGAGTCCGGCGGACGAAGTGGGCCGGCCCCACCCCCCAAGGCTATAGCCCACCCGTTTTTGTGGCCTTTTTCCGAAGGGACGAACTTGGCGTCCCGGCCTTCGGGCGGTTAGTTTTTGGGCGCGGCTGTGCCCGCGGCCAATTTTTTGGCACACGGAGGCGCCTCGTAAAGTCTCGCGCCATTCCAAGTCAGGCGGAAGAAGTTGGCCAGCCCCAGCCCCCAAGGCTATAGCCCACCCGTTTTTGTGGCCTTTTTCCGCTGGACGAGCTTGGCGCCCCGGCCTTCGGGCGGTTATTTTTGGGTGCGGCTGTGCCCGCGGCCTTTTTTTGGCACACGTAGGTGCCTCGCAAAGTCTCGTGCCATTCCGAGTCCGGCGGATGAAGTTAGCCAGCCCCACCCCCCAAGGCTATAGCCCACCCGTTTTTGTGGCCTTTTTTCCGCTGGACGAGCTTGGCGCCCCGGCCTTCGGACGGTTATTTTTGGGCGCGGCTGTGCCCGCAGCCTATTTTTTGCACACGGAGGTGCCTCGCAAAGGTCTCGCGCCATTCCGAGTCCGGCGGGACGAAGTCGGCCAGCCCCACCCCCCAAGGCTATAGCCCACCAGTTTTTGTGGGATTTTTCCGCTGGACGAATTTTGTGCCCCGGCCTTCGGGCGGTAATTTTTGGGCGCGGCTGTGCCCGCGGCCTATTTTTGGCACATGTAGGTGCCTCGCAAAGTCTCGTGCCATTCCGAGTCCGGCGGATGAAGTTGGCCAGCCCCACCCCCCCAAGGCTATAGCCCACCCGTTTTTGTGGCCTTTTTCCGCTGGACGAGCTTGGCGCCCCGGCCTTCGGGTGGTTATTTTTGGGCGCGGCTGTGACCGCGGCCAATTTTTGGCACACGGAGGCGCCTCGTAAAGTCTCGCGCCATTCCAAGTCAGGCGGAAGAAGTTGGCCAGCCCCAGCCCCCAAGGCTAAAGCCCACCAGTTTTTGTGGGCTTTTTCCGCTGGACGAACTTGGCGCCCCGGCCTTCGGGCGGTTATTTTTGGGCGCGGCTGTGCCCGCGGCCTTTTTTTGGCACACGTAGGTGCCTCGCAAAGTCTCGTGCCATTCCGAGTCCGGCGGATGAAGTTGGCCAGCCCCACCCCCCAAGGCTATAGCCCACCCGTTTTTGTGGCCTTTTTCCGCTGGACGAGCTTGGCGCCCCGGCCTTCGGGCGGTTATTTTTGGGCGCGGCTGTGCCCACAGCCTATTTTTTGCACATGGAGGTGCCTCGCAAAGTCTCGCGCCATTCCGAGTCCGGCGGACGAAGTTGGCCAGCCCCACCCCCCAAGGCTATAGCCCACCCGTTTTTGTGGGCATTTTCCGCTGGACGAACTTGGCACCCCGGCCTTCGGCCGGTTATTTTTCGGCGCGGCTGTGCCCGCGGCCTATTTTTGTCACACGGAGGCCGCTCGCAAAGTCTCACGCCATTCCGAGTCCGGCGGACGAAGTGGGCCGGCCCCACCCCCCAAGGCTATAGCCCACCCGTTTTTGTGGCCTTTTTCCGCGGGACGAACTTGGCGTCCCGGCCTTCGGGCGGTTAGTTTTGGGCGCGGCTGTGACCGCGGCCAATTTTTGGCACACGGAGGCGCCTCGTAAAGTCTCGCGCCATTCCAAGTCAGGCGGAAGAAGTTGGCCAGCCCCAGCCCCCAAGGCTAAAGCCCACCAGTTTTTGTGGGCTTTTTCCGCTGGACGAACTTGGCGCCCCGGCCTTCGGGCGGTTATTTTTGGGCGCGGCTGTGCCCGCGCCCTATTTTTGGCACACGTAGGTGCCTCGTAAAGTCTCGTGCCATTCCGAGTCCGGCGGATGAAGTTGGCCAGCCCCCACCCCGCAAGGCTATAGCCCACCCGTTTTTGTGGGCTTTTTCCCGCTCGACGAACTTGGCGTCCCGGCCTTCAGGCGGTTATTTTTGTTCTCGGCTGTGCGCGCCGGCCTATTTTTGGCACACGGAGGAGCCTCGCAAAGTCTCGCGCCATTCCGAGTCCGGCGAACCAAGTTGGTCAGCCCCCACCCCCAAGGCTATAGCCCACCCCCGTTTTTGTGGGCTTTTTTCCGCTGGACGAACTTGACACCCCCGGCCTTCGGGTTGTTATTTTTGGGCGCGGCTGTGCCCGTGGCCTATTTTTGGCACACGGAGGCGCCTCGCAAATTCTCACGCCATTCCGAGTCCGGCGGACGAAGTTGGCCAGCCCCACCCCCCAAGGCTATAGCCCACCCGTTGTTGTGGACTTTTTTCCGCTGGCACGAACTTGGCGTCCCGGCCTTCGGGTGGTTATTTTTGGGCGCGGCTGTGCCCGCGGCCAATTTTTGGCACACGGAGGCGCCTCGTAAAGTCTCGCGCCATTCCAAGTCCGGCGGACGAAGTTGGCCAGCGCCAGCCCCCAAGGCTATAGCCCTCCAGTTTTTGTGGGCTTTTTCCGCTGGACGAACTTGGCGCCCCGGCCTTCGGGGGGGTTATTTTTGGGCGCGGCTGTGCCCGCATCCTATTTTTTAAACACGGAGGCGCCTCGCAAAGTCTCGTGCCATTCCGAGTCCGGCGGTCGAAGTTGGCCAGCCCCACCCCCCAAGGCTATAGCCCACCCGTTTTTGTGGGCTTTTTCCGCTGGACGAACTTGGCGCCCCGGCCTTCGGCCGGTTATTTTTGGGTGCGGCTGTGTCCGCGGCCTATTTTTGTCACACGGAGGCCGCTCGCAAAGTCTCACGCCATTCCGAGTCCGGTGGACGAAGTGGGCCGGCCCCACCCCCCAAGGCTATAGCCCACCCGTTTTTGTGGCCTTTTTTCCGCAGGACAAAGTTGGCGCCCCGGCCTTCGGGCGGTTATTTTTGGGCGTGGCTGTGTCCGCAGCATATTTTTGGCACACGGAGGTGCCTCGCAAAGTCTCGCGCCATTCCGAGTCCGGCGGACGAAGTGGGGCCAGCCCCACCCCCCAAGGCTATAGCCCACCCGTTTTTGTGGGCTTTTTCCGCTGGATGAACTTGGCGCCCCAGCCTTCGGGCTGTTATTTTTGGGCGCGGCTGTGCCCGCAGCCTATTTTTGGCACACGGAGGCGCCTCGCAAAGTCTCGCGCCATTCCGAGTCCGGCGAACGAAGTTGGCCAGCCCCACCCCCCAAGGCTATAGCCCACCCGTTTTTGTGGCCTTTTTCCGCTGGACGAACTTGGCGCCCCGGCCTTCGGGCGGTTATTTTGGGCGCGGGTGTGCCCGCGGCCAATTTTTGGCACACGGAGGCGCCTCGAAAAGTCACGCGCCATTCCAAGTCCGGCGGACGAAGTTGGCCAGCCCCACCCCGCAAGGCTATATAGCCCACCCGTTTTTGTGGGCTTTTTCCGCTGGACGAACTTGACACCCCGGCGTTCGGGTTGTTATTTTTGGGCGCGGCTGTGCCCGCGGCCTATCTTTGTCACACGGAGGCCGCTCGCAAAGTCTCACGCCATTCCGAGTCCGGCGGACGAAGTGGGCCGGCCCGACCCCCCAAGGCTATAGCCCACCCGTTTTTGTGGCCTTTTTCCGCAGGACGAAGTTGGCGCCCCGGCCTTCGGGCGGTTATTTTTGGGCGTGGCTGTGCCCGCGGCCTATTTTTGGCACACGGAGGCACCACGTAAAGTCTCGCGCCAGTCCAAGTCCGGCGGACGTAGTGGGCCGGCCCCAGCCCCCAAGGCTATAGCCCACCCGTTTTTGTGGACGTAAAGTCTCGCGCCAGTCCAAGTCCGGCGGACGTAGTGGGCCGGCCCCAGCCCCCAAGGCTATAGCCCACCCGTTTTTGTGGGCTTTTTCCGCTGGATGAACTTGGCGCCCTGGCCTTTGGGCTGTTACTTTTCGGCGCGGCTGTGCCCGTAGCCTATTTTTGGCACACGGAGGTGCCTCGCAAAGTCTCGCGCCATTCCGAGTCCGGCGGACGAAGTTGGCCAGCCCCACCCCTCAAGCCTATAGCCCACCCGTTTTTGTGGGCTTCTTCCGCTGGGCGAACTTGGCGCCCCGGCCTTCGGGCGGTTATTTTTGCGCCCGGCTGTGTCCGCGGCCTATCTTTGTCACACGGAGGCCGCTCGCAAAGTCTCACGCCATTCCGAGTCCGGCGGACGAAGTGGGCCGGCCCGACCCCCCAAGGCTATAGCCCACCCGTTTTTGTGGCCTTTTTCCGCAGGACGAAGTTGGCGCCCCGGCCTTCGGGCGGTTATTTTTGGGCGTGGCTGTGCCCGCGGCCTATTTTTGGCACACGGAGGCACCTCGTAAAGTCTCGCGCCAGTCCAAGTCCGGCGGACGTAGTCGGCCGGCCCCACCCCCCAAGGCTATAGCCCACCCGTTTTTGTGGGCTTTTTCCGCTGGATGAACTTGGCGCCCCGGCCTTTGGGCTGTTATTTTTCGGCGCGGCTGTGCCCGCAGCCTATTTTTGGCACACGGAGGTGCCTCGCAAAGTCTCGCGCCATTCCGAGTCCGCCGGACGAAGTTGGCCAGCCCCACCCCTCAAGCCTATAGCCCACCCGTTTTTGTGGGCTTCTTCCGCTGGGCGAACTTGGCGCCCCGGCCTTCGGGCGGTTATTTTTGCGTGCGGCTGTGCCCGCGGCCTATTTTTGGCACACGGTGGCACCTCGTAAAGTCTCGCGCCATTCCGAGTCCGGCGGACGAAGTTGGCCAGCCCCACCCCCCAAGGCTATAGCCCACCCGTTTTTGTGGGCTTTTCCCGCTGGATGAACTTGGCGTCCCGGCCTTCGGTCTGTTATTTTTGCGCGTGGCTGTGCCAGCGGCCTATTTTTGGCACACGGAGGCGCCTCGCAAAGTCTCGCGCCATTCCGAGTCCGGGCGAACGAAGTTGGCCAGCCCCACCCCCCAAGGATATAGCCCACCCGTTTTTGTGGCCTTTTTCCGCTGGACGAACTTGGCGCCCCGGCCTTCGTGCGGTTATTTTTGGGCGCGGCTGTGCCCGCGGCCAATTTTTGGCACACGGAGGCACCTCGTAAAGTCTCGCGCCATTCCAAGTCCGGCGGACGTAGTCGGCCGGCCCCACCCCCCAAGGCTATAGCCCACCCGTTTTTGTGGGCTTTTTCCGCTGGATGAACTTGGCGCCCCGGCCTTTGGGCTGTTATTTTTGGGCGCGGCTGTGCCCGCAGCCTATTTTTGGCACACGGAGGTGCCTCGCAAAGTCTCGCGCCATTCCGAGTCCGGTGGACGAAGTTGGCCAGCCCCACCCCTCAAGCCTATAGCCCACCCGTTTTTGTGGGCTTCTTCCGCTGGACGAACTTGGCGCCCCCGGCCTTCGGGCGGTTATTTTTGGGCGCGGCTGTGCCCGCGGCCTATTTTTGGCACACGGTGGCACCTCGCAAAGTCTCGCGCCATTCCGAGTCCGGCGGACGAAGTTGGCCAGCCCCACCCCCCAAGGGCTATAGCCCACCCGTTTTTGTGGGCTTTTTCCGCTGGATGAACTTGGCGCCCCCGGCCTTCGGGCTGTTATTTTTGGACGCGGCTGTGCCAGCGGCCTATTTTTGGCACACGGAGGCGCCTCGCAAAGTCTCGCGCCATTCCGAGTCCGGGCGAACGAAGTTGGCCAGCCCCACCCCCCAAGGATATAGCCCACCCGTTTTTGTGGCCTTTTTCCGCTGGACGAACTTGGCGCCCCGGCCTTCGGGCGGTTATTTTTGGGGCGCGGCTGTGTCCGCGGCCAATTTTTGGCACACGGAGGTGCCTCGTAAAGTCTCGCGCCATTCGAAATCCGGCGGACGAAGTTGGCCAGCCCCACCCCCCAAGGCTATAGCCCACCCGTTTTTGTGGGCTTTTTCCGCTGGACGAAGTTGACACCCCGGGCCTTCGGGTGGTTATTTTTGGGCGCGGCTGTGCCCGCGGGCCAATTTTTGGCACACGGAGGCGCCTCGCAAATTCTTGCGCCATTCCGAGTCCGGCGGACGAAGTTGGCCAGCCCCAGCCCCCAAGGCTATAGCCCACCAGTTTTTGTGGCCTTTTTCTGCTGGACGAACTTGGCGCCCCGGCCTTCGGGCGGTTATTTTTGAGCGCGGCTGTCGCCGCGGCCTATTTTTGGCACACGGAGGTGCCTTGCAAAGTCTGGCGCTATTCCGAGTCCGGCGGACAAAGTTGGCCAGCCCCCACCCCCCAAGGCTATAGCCCACCCGTTTTTGCGGGCTTTTTCCGCTGGACGAACTTGGCGCCCTGGCCGTTGGGCGGTTATTTTTGGGCGCAGCCTATTTTTGGCACCCGGAGATGCCTCGCAAAGTCTCGCGCTATTCCGAGTCCGGCGGACGAAGTTGGCCAGCCCGACCCCCCAAGGCTATAGCCCACCCGCTTTTGTGGCCTTTTTCCGCTGGACGAACTTGGCGCCCCGGCCTTCGGGGCGGTTATTTTTGGGCGCGGCTATGCCCGTGGCCGTTTCTTGGCACACGGAGGCGCCTCGTAAAGTCTCGCGCCATTCCAAGTGCGTGCGAACGAAGTTGGCCAGCCCCACCCCCCAAGGCTATAGCCCCCCCGTTTTTGTGCGCTTTTTCCGCTGGACGAACTTGGCGCCCCGGCCGTCGGGCGGTTATTTTTGGGTGCGGCTGTGTCCGCGGCCTATTTTTGGCACACGGTGGCGCCTCGCAAAGTCTCGCGCCATTCCGAGTCCGGCGGACGAAGTGGGCCGGCCCGACCCCCCAAGGCTATAGCCCACCCGTTTTTGTGGCCTTTTTCCGCGGGACGAACTTGGCGTCCCGGCCTTCGGGCGGTTAGTTTTGGGCGCGGCTGTGCCCGCGGCCAATTTTTGGCACACGGAGGGCGCCTCGTAAAGTCTCGCGCCATTCCAAGTCAGGCGGAAGAAGTTGGCCAGCCCCAGCCCCCAAGGCTATAGCCCACCCGTTTTTGTGGCCTTTTTCCGCTGGACGAGCTTGGCGCCCCGGCCTTCGGGCGGTTATTTTTGGGTACGGCTGTGCCCGCGGCCTTTTTTTGGCACACGTAGGTGCCTCGCAAAGTCTCGTGCCATTCCGAGTCCGGCGGATGAAGTTGGCCAGCCCCACCCCCCAAGGCTATAGCCCACCCGTTTTTGTGGCCTTTTTCCGCTGGACGAGCTTGGCGCCCCGGCCTTCGGGCAGTTATTTTTGGACGCGGCTGTGCCCGCAGCCTATTTTTTGCACATGGAGGTGCCTCGCAAAGTCTCGCGCCATTCCGAGTCCGGCGGACGAAGTTGGCCAGCCCCACCCCCCCAAGGCTATAGCCCACCCGTTTTTGTGGGCATTTTCCGCTGGACGAACTTGGCGCCCCGGCCTTCGGCCGGGTTATTTTTCGGCGCGGCTGTGACCGCGGCCTATTTTTGTCACACGGAGGCCGCTCGCAAAGTCTCACGCCATTCCGAGTCCGGCGGACGAAGTGGGCCGGCCCCACCCCCCAAGGCTATAGCCCACCCGTTTTTGTGGCCTTTTTCCGCGGGACGAACTTGGCGTCCCGGCCTTCGGGTTGTTATTTTTGGGCGCGGCTGTGCCCGTGGCCTATTTTTGGCACACGGAGGCGCCTCGCAAATTCTCGCGCCATTCCGAGTCCGGCGGACGAAGTTGGCCAGCCCCACCCCCCAAGGCTATAGCCCACCCGTTGTTGTGGACTTTTTCCGCTGGACGAACTTGGCGTCCCGGCCTTCGGGTGGTTATTTTTGGGCGCGGCTGTGCCCGCGGCCAATTTTTTCGCACACGGAGGCGCCTCGTAAAGTCTCGCGCCATTCCAAGTCCGGCGGACGAAGTTGGCCAGCGCCAGCCCCCAAGGCTATAGCCCTCCAGTTTTTGTGGGCTTTTTCCGCTGGACGAACTTGGCGCCCCGGCCTTCGGGGTGTTATTTTTGGGCGTGGCTGTGCCCGCATCCTATTTTTTAAACACGGAGGCGCCTCGCAAAGTCTCGTGCCATTCCGAGTCCGGCGGTCGAAGTTGGCCAGCCCCACCCCCCAAGGCTATAGCCCACCCGTTTTTGTGGGCTTTTTCCGCTGGACGAACTTGGCACCCCGGCCTTCGGCCGGTTATTTTTGGGTGCGGCTGTGTCCGCGGCCTATTTTCGTCACACGGAGGCCGCTCGCAAAGTCTCACGCCATTCCGAGTCCGGCGGACGAAGTGGGCCGGCCCCACCCCCCAAGGCTATAGCCCACCCGTTTTTGTGGCCTTTTTCCGCAGGACGAAGTTGGCGCCCCGGCCTTCGGGCGGTTATTTTTGGGCGTGGCTGTGTCCGCAGCATATTTTTGGCACACGGAGGTGCCTCGCAAAGTCTCGCGCCATTCTGAGTCCGGCGGACGAAGTGGGCCAGCCCCACCCCCCAAGGCTATAGCCCACCCGTTTTTGTGGGCTTTTTCCGCTGGATGAACTTGGCGCCCCAGCCTTCGGGCTGTTATTTTTGGGCGCGGGCTGTGCCCGCAGCCTATTTTTGGCACACGGAGGCGCCTCGCAAAGTCTCGCGCCATTCCGAGTCCGGCGAACGAAGTTGGCCAGCCCCACCCCCCAAGGCTATAGCCCACCCGTTTTTGTGGGCATTTTCCGCTGGACGAACTTGGCGCCCCGGCCTTCGGCCGGTTATTTTTCGGCGCGGCTGTGCCCGCGGCCTATTTTTGTCACACGGAGGCCGCTCGCAAAGTCTCACGCCATTCCGAGTCCGGCGGACGAAGTGGGCCGGCCCCACCCCCCAAGGCTATAGCCCACCCGTTTTTGTGGCCTTTTTCCGCGGGACGAACTTGGCGTCCCGGCCTTCGGGTTGTTATTTTTGGGCGCGGCTGTGCCCGTGGCCTATTTTTGGCACACGGAGGCGCCTCGCAAATTCTCGCGCCATTCCGAGTCCGGCGGACGAAGTTGGCCAGCCCCACCCCCCAAGGCTATAGCCCACCCGTTGTTGTGGACTTTTTCCGCTGGACGAACTTGGCGTCCCGGCCTTCGGGTGGTTATTTTTGGGCGCGGCTGTGCCCGCGGCCAATTTTTGGCACACGGAGGCGCCTCGTAAAGTCTCGCGCCATTCCAAGTCCGGCGGACGAAGTTGGCCAGCGCCAGCCCCCAAGGCTATAGCCCTCCAGTTTTTGTGGGCTTTTTCCGCTGGACGAACTTGGCGCCCCGGCCTTCGGGGGTGTTATTTTTGGGCGTGGCTGTGCCCGCATCCTATTTTTTAATCACGGAGGCGCCTCGCAAAGTCTCGTGCCATTCCGAGTCCGGCGGTCGAAGTTGGCCAGCCCCACCCCCCCAAGGCTATAGCCCACCCGTTTTTGTGGGCTTTTTCCGCTGGACGAACTTGCAACCCCGGCCTTCGGCCGGTTATTTTTGGGGTGCGGCTGTGTCCGCGGCCTATTTTCGTCACACGGAGGCCGCTCGCAAAGTCTCACGCCATTCCGAGTCCGGCGGACGAAGTGGGCCGGCCCCACCCCCCAAGGCTATAGCCCACCCGTTTTTGTGGCCTTTTTCCGCAGGACGAAGTTGGCGCCCCGGCCTTCGGGCGGTTATTTTTGGGCGTGGCTGTGTCCGCAGCATATTTTTGGCACACGGAGGTGCCTCGCAAAGTCTCGCGCCATTCTGAGTCCGGCGGACGAAGTGGGCCAGCCCCACCCCCCAAGGCTATAGCCCCACCCGTTTTTGTGGGCTTTTTCCGCTGGATGAACTTGGCGCCCCAGCCTTCGGGCTGTTATTTTTGGGCGCGGCTGTGCCCGCAGCCTATTTTTGGCACACGGAGGCGCCTCGCAAAGTCTCGCGCCATTCCGAGTCCGGCGAACGAAGTTGGCCAGCCCCACCCCCCAAGGCTATAGCCCACCCGTTGTTGTGGACTTTTTCCGCTGGACGAACTTGGCGTCCCGGCCTTCGGGTGGTTATTTTTGGGCGCGGCTGTGCCCGCGGCCAATTTTTGGCACACGGAGGCGCCTCGAAAAGTCTCGCGCCATTCCAAGTCTGGCGGACGAAGTTGGCCCAGCCCCACCCCGCAAGGCTATATAGCCCACCCGTTTTTGTGGGCTTTTTCCGCTGGGACGAACTTGACACCCCGGCGTTCGGGTTGTTATTTTTGGGCGCGGCTGTGCCTGTGGCCTATTTTTGGCACACGGAGGCGCCTCGTAAATTCTCGCGCCATTCCGAGTCCGGCGGACGAAGTTGGCCAGCCCCACCCCCCAAGGCTATAGCCCACCCGTTTTTGTGGCCTTTTTCCGCTGGACGAACTTGGCGTCCCGGCCTTCGGGGTGGTTATTTTTGGGCGCGGCTGTGTCCGCGGCCAATTTTTGGCACACGGAGGCGCCTCGTAAAGTCTCGCTCCATTCCAAGTCCGGCGGACGAAGTTGGCCAGCCCCAGCCCCCAAGGCTATAGCCCACCAGTTTTTGTGGGCTTTTTCCACTGGACGAACTTGGCGCCCCGGCCTTCGGGCGGTTATTTTTGGGCGCGGCTGTGCCCGCAACCTATTTTTTAAACACGGAGGCGCCTCGCAAAGTCTCGCGCCATTCCGAGTCCGGCGGATGAAGTTGGCCAGCCCCACCCCCCAAGGCTATAGCCCACCCGTTTTTGTGGGCTTTTTCCGCTGGACGAACTTGGCGCCCCGGCCTTCGGCCGGTTATTTTTGGGCCCGGCTGTGTCCGCGGCCTATCTTTGTCACACGGAGGCCGCTTGCAAAGTCTCACGCCATTCCGAGTCCGGCGGACGAAGTGGGCCGGCCCCGACCCCCCAAGGCTATAGCCCACCCGTTTTTGTGGCCTTTTTCCGCAGGACGAAGTTGGCGCCCCGGCCTTCGGGCGGTTATTTTTGGGCGCGGCTGTGCCCGCGGCCAATTTTTGGCACACGGAGGCACCTCGTAAAGTCTCGCGCCATTCCAAGTCCGGCGGACGTAGTCGGCCGGCCCCCACCCCCCAAGGCTATAGCCCACCCGTTTTTGTGGGCTTTTTCCGCTGGATGAACTTGGCGCCCCGGCCTTTGGGCTGTTATTTTTGTGCGCGGCTGTGCCCGCAGCCTATTTTTGGCACACGGAGGTGCCTCGCAAAGTCTCGCGCCATTCCGAGTCCGGTGGACGAAGTTGGCCAGCCCCACCCCCTCAAGCCTATAGCCCACCCGTTTTTGTGGGCTTCTTCCGCTGGACGAACTTGGCGCCCCGGCCTTCGGGCGGTTATTTTTGGGCGTGGCTGTGCCCGCGGCCTATTTTTGGCACACGGTGGCACCTCGCAAAGTCTCGCGCCATTCCGAGTCCGGCGGACGAAGTTGGCCAGCCCCACCCCCCAAGGCTATAGCCCATCCGTTTTTGTGGGCTTTTTCCGCTGGATGAACTTGGCGCCCCGGCCTTCGGGCTGTTATTTTTGGACGCGGCTGTGCCAGCGGCCTATTTTTGGCACACGGAGGCGCCTCGCAAAGTCTCCCGCCATTCCGAGTCCGGCGAACGAAGTTGGCCAGCCCCCACCCCCCAAGGATATAGCCCACCTGTTTTTGTGGCCTTTTTCCGCTGGACGAACTTGGCGCCCCGGCCTTCGGGCGGTTATTTTTGGGCGCGGCTGTGTCCGCGGCCAATTTTTGGCACACGGAGGCGCCTCGTAAAGTCTCGCGCCATTCCAAATCCGGCGGACGAAGTTGGCCAGCCCCACCCCCCAAGGCTATAGCCCACCCGTTTTTGTGGGCTTTTTCCGCTGGACGAAGTTGACACCCCGGCCTTCGGGGTGGTTATTTTTGGGCGCGGCTGTGCCCGCGGCCAATTTTTGGCACACGGAGGCGCCTCGCAAATTCTTGCGCCATTCCGAGTACGGCGGACGAAGTTGGCCAGCCCCAGCCCCCAAGGCTATAGCCCACCAGTTTTTGTGGCCTTTTTCCGCTGGACGAACTTGGCGCCCCGGCCTTCGGGCGGTTATTTTTGAGCGCGGCTGTCGCCGCGGCCTATTTTTGGCACACGGAGGTGCCTTGCAAAGTCTGGCGCTATTCCGAGTCCGGCGGACAAAGTTGGCCAGCCCCACCCCCCCAAGGCTATAGCCCACCCGTTTTTGCGGGCTTTTTCCGCTGGACGAACTTGGCGCCCTGGCCGTTGGGCGGTTATTTTTGGGCGCAGCCTATTTTTGGCGCCCGGAGATGCCTCGCAAAGTCTCGCGCTATTCCGAGTCCGGCGGACGAAGTTGGCCAGCCCGACCCCCCAAGGCTATAGCCCACCCGCTTTTGTGGCCTTTTTCCGCTGGACGAACTTGGCGCCCCGGCCTTCGGGCGGTTATTTTTGGGCGCGCCTATGCCCGCGGCCGTTTCTTGGCACACGGAGGCGCCTCGTAAAGTCTCGCGCCATTCCAAGTCCGGCGAACGAAGTTGGCCAGCCCCACCCCCCAAGGCTATAGCCCCCCCCGTTTTTGTGCGCTTTTTCCGCTGGACGAACTTGGCGCCCTGGCCGTCGGGCGGTTATTTTTGGGTGCGGCTGTGTCCGCGGGCCTATTTTTGGCACACGGTGGCGCCTCGCAAAGTCTCGCGCCATTCCGAGTCCGGCGAACGAAGTTGGCCAGCACCACCCCCCAAGGCTATAGCCCACCCGTTTTTGTGGCCTTTTTCCGCTGGACGAACTTGGCGCCCCGGCCTTCGGGTGGTTATATTTGGGCGCGGCTGTGCCCGGGGCCAATTTTTGGCACACGGAGGCGCCTCGTAATGTCTCGCGCCATTCCAATTCCGGCGGACGAAGTTGGCCAGCCCCACCCCCCGAGGCTATAGCCCACCCGTTTTTGTGGGCTTTTTCCGCTGGACGAACTTGGCGCCCCGGCCTTCGGGGCGGTTATTTTTGGGCGCGGCTGTGCCCTCGGCCTATTTTTGGCACACGGTGGCGCCTCGCAAAGGTCTCGCGCCATTCCGAGTCCGGCGAACGAAGTTGGCCAGCCCCCACCCCCCAAGGCTATAGCCCACCCGTTTTTGTGGCCTTTTTTCCGCTGGACGATCTTGGCGCCCCGGCCTTCGGGTGGTTATATTTGGGCGCGGCTGTGCCCGGGGCCAATTTATGGCACACGGAGGCGCCTCGCAAAGGCTCGCGCCATTCCGATTCCGGCGAACGAAGTTGGCCAGCCCCACCCCCCAAGGCTATAGCCCACCCATTTTTCTGGCCTTTTTCCGCTGGACGAACTTGGCGCCCCGTCCTTCGGGCGGTTATTTTAGGGCGCGGCTGTGCCCCGCGACCAATTTTTGGCACACGGAGGTGCCTCGTAAAGTCTCACGCCATTCCAAGTCCGGCGGACGAAGTGGGCCAGCCCCACCCCCCCAAGGCTATAGCCCACCCGTTTTGTGTGGGCTTTTTCCGCTGGACGAACTTGGCGCCCCGGCCTTCGGGGCGGTTATTTTTGGGCGAGGCTGTGCCCGCGGCCTATTTTTGGCACATGGTGGCACCTCGCAAAGTCTCGCGCCATTCTGAGTCCGGCGGATGAAGTTGGCCCCGCCCCACCCCCCAAGGCTATAGCCCACCCCGTTTTTGTGGCCTTTTTCCGCTGGACGAACTTGGCGCTCCGGCCTTCGGTCCGTTATTTTTGGACGCGGCTGTGCCCGCGGCCTATTTTTGGCACACGGAGGCGCCTCGCAAATTCTCGCGCCATTCCGAGTCCGGCGAACGAAGTTGGCCAGCCCCACCCCCCAAGGCTATAGCCCACACCGTTTTTGTGGGCTTTTTCCGCTGGACGAACTTGGCGCCCCGGCCTTCGGGCAGTTATTTTTGGGCGCGGCTGTGCCCGCGGCCTTATTTTGGCACACGGTGGCGCCTTACAAAGTCTCGCGCCATTCCGAGTCCGGCGAACGAAGTTGGCCAGCCCCACCCCCCAAGGCTATAGCCCACCCGTTTTTGTGGCCTTTTTCCGCTGGACGAAATTGGCGCCCCGTCCTTCGGGCGGGTTATTTTTGGGCGCGGCTGTGCCCGCGGCCAATTTTTGGCACACGGAGGTGCCTCGTAAAGTCTCGCGCCGTTCCAAGTCCGGCGGACGAAGTTGGCCAGCCCCACCCCCCAAGGCTATAGCCCACCCGTTTTTGTGGCCTTTTTCCGCTGGACGAACTTGGCGCCCCGGCCTTCGGGCGGTTATTTTTGGGCGCGGCTTTGACCACGGCCTATTTTTGGCACACGGAGGTTCCTCGCAAAGTCTCGCGGCATTCCGAGTCCGGCGGACGAAGTGGGCCAGCCCCACCCCCCAAGGCTATAGCCCACCCGTTTTTGTGGCCTTTTTCCGCTGGACGAACCTGGCGCCCCGGCCTTCGGGTGGATATTTTTCGGCGCGGCATTGCCCGCGGCCTATTTTTGGGACACGGAGGCCCCTCGCAAAGTCTCGCCGCATTCTGAGTCCGGCGGACGAAGTTGGCCAGCCCCACCCCCCAAGGCTATAGCCCACCCGTTTTTGTGGCCTTTTTCCGCTGGACAAACTTGGCGCCCCGGCCTTCGGGCGGTTATTTTTGGGCGCGGCTTTGTTTGCAACCTATTTTTGGGACACGGAGGCCCCTCGCAAAGTCTCGCGCCATTCCGAGTCCGGCGGACGAAGTTGGCCAGCCACACCCCCCAAGGCTATAGCCCACCCCGTTTTTGTGGCCTTTTTCCGCTGGACGAACTTGGCGCCCCGCCTTCGGGCGGTTATTTTTGGGCACGGCTTTGACCACGGCCTATTTTTGGCACACGGAGGTCCCTCGCAAAGTCTCGCGGCATTCCGAGTTAGGCGGACGAAGTGGGCCAGCCCCACCACCCAAGGCTATAGCCCACCCGTTTTTGTGGCCTTTTTCCGCTGGACGAACTTGTCGCCCCTGCCTCCGGGCGGTTATTTTTGGGTGCGGCTTTGTTCGTAGCCTATTTTTGGCACACGGAGGCCCCTCGCAAAGTCTCGCACCATTCCGAGTCCGGCGGACGAAGTTGGCCAGCCCCACCCCCCAAGGCTATAGCCCACCCGTTTTTGTGGCCTTTTTCCGCATGACGAACTTGGTGCCCCGACCTTCGGGCGGTTATTTTTGGGCGCAGCTTTGACCACGGCCTATTTTTGGCACACGGAGGTCCTTCGCAAAGTCTCGCGGCATTCCGAGTCCGGCTGACGAAGTGGGCCAGCCCCACCCCCCAAGGCTATAGCCCACCCGTTTTTGTGGCCTTTTTCCGCTGGACGAACTTGGTGCCCCGGCCTTCGGGCGGTTATTTTTGGGCGAGGCTGTGCCCGCGGCCTATTTTTGGCACATGGTGGCACCTCGCAAAGTCTCGCGCCATTCTGAGTCCGGCGGATGAAGTTGGCCCGCCCCACCCCCCCAAGGCTATAGCCCACCCGTTTTTGTGGCCTTTTTCCGCTGGACGAACTTGGCGCTCCGGCCTTCGGTCCGTTATTTTTGGACGCGGCTGTGCCCGCGGCCTATTTTTGGCACACGGAGGCGCCTCGCAAATTCTCGCGCCATTCCGAGTCCGGCGAACGAAGTTGGCCAGCCCCACCCCCCAAGGCTATAGCCCACCCGTTTTTGTGGGCTTTTTCCGCTGGACGAACTTGGCGCCCCGGCCTTCGGTCCGTTATTTTTGGACGCGGCTGTGCCCGTGGCCTATTTTTGGCACACGGAGGCGCCTCGCAAATTCTCGCGCCATTCCGAGTCCGGCGAACGAAGTTGGCCAGCCCCACCCCCCAAGGCTATAGCCCACCCGTTTTTGCGGCCTTTTTCCGCTGGACAAACTTGGCGCCCCGGCCTTCGGGCGGTTATTTTTGGGTGCGGCTTTGTTCGTAGCCTATTTTTGGCACACGGAGGCCCCTCGCAAAGTCTCGCACCATTCCGAGTCGGCGGACGAAGTTGGCCAGCCCCCACCCCCCAAGGCTATAGCCCACCCGTTTTTGTGGCCTTTTTCCGCATGACGAACTTGGTGCCCCGACCTTCGGGCGGTTATTTTTGGGCGCAGCTTTGACCACGGCCTATTTTTGGCACACGGAGGTCCTTCGCAAAGTCTCGCGGCATTCCGAGTCCGGCTGACGAAGTGGGCCAGCCCCACCCCCCAAGGCTATAGCCCACCCGTTTTTTGTGGCCTTTTTCCGCTGGACGAACCTGGCGCCCCGGCCATCAGGCGGTTATTTTTGGGGGCGGCTTTGCCCGCGGCCTATTTTTGGCACACGGAGGCCCCTTGCAAAGTCTCGCGCCATTCCGAATCCGGAGGACGAAGTTGGCCAGCCCCACTCCCCAAGGCTATAGCCCATCCGTTTTTGTGGCCTTTTTCCGCTGGACGAACTTGGCGCCCCTGCCTTCGGGCGGTTATTTTTGGGCGCGGCTTTGACCACGGCCTATTTTTGGCACACGGAGGTCCCTCGCAAAGTCTCGCGGCATTCCGAGTCCGGCGGACAAAGTGGGCCAGCCCCACCCCCCAAGGCTATAGCCCACCCGTTTTTGTGGCCTTTTTCCGCATGACGAACTTGGTGCCCCGGCCTTCAGGCGGTTATTTTTGGGCGCGGCTTTGACCACGGCCTATTTTTGGCACACGGAGGTCCCTCGCAAAGTCTCGCGGCATTCCGAGTCCGGCGACGAAGTGGGCCAGCCCCACCCCCCAAGGCTATAGCCCACCCGTTTTTGTGGCCTTTTTCCGCTGGACGAACGTGGCGCCCCCGGCCTTCGGGCGGTTATTTTTGGGCGCGGCTTTGACCACGGCCTATTTTTGGCACACGGAGGTTCCTCGCAAAGTCTCGCGGCATTCCGAGTCCGGTGGACGAAGTGGGCCAGCCCCACCCCCCAAGGCTATAGCCCACCCGTTTTTGTGGCCTTTTTCCGCTGGACGAACCTGGCGCCCCGGCCTTCGGGCGGATATTTTTGGGCGCGGCATTGCCCCGCGGCCTATTTTTGGGACACGGAGGCCCCCTCGCAAAGTCTCGCCGCATTCCGAGTCCGGCGGACGAAGTTGGCCAGCCCCACCCCCCAAGGCTATAGCCCACCCGTTTTTGTGGCCTTTTTCCGCTGGACGAACTTGGCGCCCCGCCTTCGGGCGGTTATTTTTGGGCACGGCTTTGACCACGGCCTATTTTTGGCACACGGAGGTCCCTCGCAAAGTCTCGCGACATTCCGAGTCAGGCGGACAAAGTGGGACAGCCCCACCCCCCAAGGCTATAGCCCAACCGTTTTTGTGGCCTTTTTCCGCTGGACGAACTTGTCGCCCCTGCCTCCGGGCGATTATTTTTGGGCACGGCTTTGCCCACCGCCTATTTTTGGCACACGGAGGTCCCTCGCAAAGTCTCGCGGCATTCCGAGTCCGGCGGACAAAGTGGGCCAGCCCCCACCCCCCAAGGGCTATAGCCCACCCGTTTTTTGTGGCCTTTTTCCGCATGACGAACTTGGTGCCCCGGCCTTCGGGTGGTTATTTTTGGGCGCGGCTTTGACCACGGCCTATTTTTGGCACACGGAGACCCCCTCGCAAAGTCTCGCCGCATTCCGAGTCCGGCGGACGAAGTTGGCCAGCCCCACCCCCCAAGGCTATAGCCCACCCGTTTTTTGTGGCCTTTTTTCCGCTGGACGAACTTGGCCGCCCCGCCTTCGGGCGGTTATTTTTGGGCACGGCTTTGACCACGGCCTATTTTTGGCACACGGAGGTCCCCTCGCAAAGTCTCGCGGCATTCCGACTCAGGCGGACGAAGTGGGCCAGCCCCACCACCCAAGGCTATAGCCCACCCGTTTTTGTGGCCTTTTTCCGCTGGACGAACTTGTCGCCCCTGCCTCCGGGCGGTTATTTTTGGGCACGGCTTTGCCCACCGCCTATTTTTGGCACACGGAGGTTCCCTCGCAAAGTCTCGCGGCATACCGAGTCCGGCGGACGAAGTGGGCCAGCCCCACCCCCCCAAGGCTATAGCCCACCCGTTTTTGTGGCCTTTTTCCGCTGGACGAACCTGGCGCCCCGGCCCTTGGGCCGGTTATTTTTGGGCGCGGCATTGGCCGCAGCCTATTTTTGGCACACGGAGGCCCATCGCAAAGTCTCGCCGCATTCCGAGTCCGGCGGATGAAGTGGGCCAGCCCCACCCCCCAAGGACTATAGCCCAACCCGTTTTTGTGGCCTTTTTCCGCTGGACGAACCTGGCGCCCCGGCCTTCAGGCGGTTATTTTTGGGGGCGGCTTTGCCCGCGGCCTATTTTTGGCACATGGAGGCCCCTTGCAAAGTCTCGCGCCATTCCGAGTCCGGAGGACGAAGTTGGCCAGCCCCACTCCCCAAGGCTATAGCCCACCCGTTTTTGTGGCCTTTTTCCGCTGGACGAACTTGGCGCCTCTGCCTTCGGGCGGTTATTTTTGGGCGAGGGCTTTGACCACGGCCTATTTTTGGCACACGGAGGTCCTTCGCAAAGTCTCGCGGCATTCCGAGTCCGGCGGACGAAGTGGGCCAGCCCCACCCCCCAAGGCTATAGCCCCACCCGTTTTTTGTGGCCTTTTTCCGCTGGACGAACTTGGCGCCCCTGCCTTCGGGCGGTTATTTTTGGGCGCGGCTTTGACCACGGCCTATTTTTTACACACGGAGGTCCCTCGCAAAGTCTCGCGGCATTCCGAGTCCGGCGGACAAAGTGGGCCAGCCCCACCCCCCAAGGCTATAGCCCACCGTTTTTGTGGCCTTTTTTCCGCATGACGAACTTGGTGCCCCGGCCTTCAGGCGGTTATTTTTGGGCGCGGCTTTGACCACGGCCTATTTTTGGCACACGGAGGTCCCTCGCAAAGTCTCGCGGCATTCCGAGTCCGGTGGACGAAGTGGGCCAGCCCCCACCCCCCCAAGGCTATAGCCCACCCGTTTTTTGTGGCCTTTTTCCGCTGGACGAACCTGGCGCCCCGGCCTTCGGGCGGTTATTTTTGGGCGCGGCATTGGCCGCAGCCTATTTTTGGCACACGGAGGCCCCTCGCAAAGTCTCGCCGCATTCCGAGTCCGGCGGATGAAGTGGGCCAGCCCCACCCCCCAAGACTATAGCCCACCCATTTTTGTGGCCTTTTTCCGCTGGACGAACCTGGCGCCCCAGCCTTCAGGCGGTTATTTTTGGGGGCGGCTTTGTCCGCGGCCTATTTTTGGCACACCGGAGGCCCCCTTGCAAAGTCTCGCGCCATTCCGAGTCCGGAGGACGAAGTTGGCCAGCCCCACTCCCCAAGGCTATAGCCCACCCGTTTTTGTGGCCTTTTTCCGCTGGACAAACTTGTCGCCCCCTGCCTTCGGGCGGTTATTTTTGGGCACGGCTTTGCCCACCGCCTATATTTGGCACACGGAGGCCCCTCGCAAAGTCTCGCGGCATTCCGAGTCCGGCGGACGAAGTTGGCCAGCCCCACCCCCCAAGGCTATAGCCCACCCGTTTTTTGTGGCCTTTTTCTGCTGGACGAACTTGGCGCCCCGGCCGTCGGGGCGGTTATTTTTGGGCGCAGCTTTGACCACGGCCTATTTTTGGCACACGGAGGTCCCCTCGCAAAGTCTCGCGGCATTCCGAGTCCGGCGGACGAAGTGGGCCAGCCCCACCCCCCAAGGCTATAGCCCACCCGTTTTTGTGGCCTTTTTCCGCTGGACGAACTTGGCGCCCCGGCCTTCGGGTGGATATTTTTGGGCGCGGCTTTGTTCGCAGCCTATTTTTGGCACACGGAGTCCCCTCGCAAAGTCTCGCGCCATTCCCGAGTCCGGCGGACGAAGTTTGCCAGCCCCACCCCCCCAAGGCTATAGCCCACCCGTTTTTGTGGCCTTTTTCTGCTGGACGAACTTGGCGCCCCGGCCGTCGGGCGGTTATTTTTGGGCGCAGCTTTGACCACGGCCTATTTTTGGCACACGGAGGTCCCACGCAACGTGTCGCGGCATTCCGAGTCAGGCGGACGAAGTGGGCCAGCCCCACCCCCCAAGGCTATAGCCCACCCGTTTTTGTGGCCTTTTTCCGCTGGACGAACCTGGCGCCCCGGCCTTCGGGCGGTTATTTTTGGGCACGGCATTGCCCGCGGCCTATTTTTGGGACATGGAGGCCCTCGCAAAGTCTCGCCGCATTCCGAGTCCGGCGGACGAAGTTGGCCAGCCCCACCCCCCAAGGCTATAGCCCACCCGTTTTTGGGGCCTTTTTTCCGCCGAACGAACTTGGCGCCCCAGCCTTCGGGCGGTTATTTTTGGGCGCGGCTTTGACCACGGCCTATTTTTGGCACACGGAGGTTCCTCGCAAAGTCTCACGGCATTCCGAGTCCGGCAGATGAAGTGGGCCAGCCCCACTCCCCAAGGCTATAGCCCACCCGTTTTTGTGGCCTTTTTCCGCTGGACGAACTTGGCGCCCCTGCCTTCGGGCGGTTATTTTTGGGCGTGGCTTTGACCACGGCCTATTTTTGGCACACCGGAGGTCCCTCGCAAAGTCTCGCGGCATTCCGAGTCCGGCGGACGAAGTGGGCCAGCCCCACCCCCCCAAGGCTATAGCCCACCGTTTTTGTGGCCTTTTTCCGCTGGACGAACCTGGCGCCCCGGCCTTCTGGCGGTTATTTTTGGGGGCGGCTTTGCCCGCGGCCTATTTTTGGCACACGGAGGCCCCTTGCAAAGTCTCGCGCCATTCCGAGTCCGGAGGACGAAGTTGGCCAGCCCCACTCCCCAAGGCTATAGCCCACCCGTTTTTGTGGCCTTTTTCCGCTGGACGAACTTGGCGCCCCTGCCTTCTGGCGGTTATTTTTGGGCGCGGCTTTGACCACGGCCTATTTTTGGCACACGGAGGTCCCTCGCAAAGTCTCGCGGCATTCCGAGTCCGGCGGACGAAGTGGGCCAGCCCCACCCCCCAAGGCTATAGCCAACCCGTTTTTGTGGCCTTTTTTCCACTGGACGAACCTGGCGCCCCGGCTTTCGGGCGGTTATTTTTGGGCGCGGCATTGGCCGCAGCCTATTTTTGGCACACGGAGGCCCCTCGCAAAGTCTCGCCGCATTCCGAGTCCGGCGGATGAAGTGGGCCAGCCCCACCCCCCAAGACTATAGCCCACCCCATTTTTGTGGCCTTTTTCCGCTGGACGAACCTGGCGCCACCGGCCTTCAGGCGGTTATTTTTGGGGGCGGCTTTGGCCGCGGCCTATTTTTGGCACACGGAGGCCCCTTGCAAAGTCTCGCGCCATTCCGAGTCCGGAGGACGAAGTTGGCAAGCCCCACTCCCCAAGGCTATAGCCCACCCGTTTTTGTGGCCTTTTTCCGCTGGACGAACTTGGCGCCCCTGCCTTCGGGCGGTTATTTTTGGGCACGGCTTTGCCCACCGCCTATATTTGGCACACGGAGGCCCCTCGCAAAGTCTCGCGGCATTCCGAGTCCGGCGGACGAAGTTGGCCAGCCCCACCCCCCCAAGGCTATAGCCCACCCGTTTTTGTGGCCTTTTTCCGCTGGACAAACTTGGCGCCCCGGCCTTCGGGCGGTTATTTTTGGGCACGGCTTTGACCACGGCCTATTTTTGGCACACGGAGGTCCCTCGCAAAGTCTCGCGGCATTCCGACTCAGGCGGACGAAGTGGGCCAGCCCCACCACCCAAGGCTATAGCCCACCCGTTTTTGTGGCTTTTTTCCGCTGGACGAACTTGTCGCCCCTGCCTCCGGGCGGTTATTTTTGGGCACGGCTTTGCCCACCGCCTATTTTTGGCACACGGAGGTCCCTCGCAAAGTCTCGCGGCCATACCGAGTCCGGCGGACGAAGTGGGCCAGCCCCACCCCCCAAGGCTATAGCCCACCCGTTTTTGTGGCCTTTTTCCGCTGGACGAACCTGGCGCCCCGGCCTTGGGCCGGTTATTTTTGGGCGCGGCATTGGCCGCAGCCTATTTTTGGCACACGGAGGCCCATCGCAAAGTCTCGCCGCATTCCGAGTCCGGCGGATGAAGTGGGCCGCATTCCGAGTCCGGCGGATGAAGTGGGCCAGCCCCACCCCCCAAGACTATAGCCCACCCGTTTTTGTGGCCTTTTTCCGCTGGACGAACCTGGCGCCCCGGCCTTCAGGCGGTTATTTTTGGGGGCGGCTTTGCCCGCGGCCTATTTTTGGCACATGGAGGCCCCTTGCAAAGTCTCGCGCCATTCCGAGTCCGGAGGACGAAGTTGGCCAGCCCCACTCCCCAAGGCTATAGCCCACCCGTTTTTGTGGCCTTTTTCCGCTGGACGAACTTGGCGCCTCTGCCTTCGGGCGGTTATTTTTGGGCGAGGCTTTGACCACGGCCTATTTTTGGCACACGGAGGTCCTTCGCAAAGTCTCGCGGCATTCCGAGTCCGGCGGACGAAGTGGGCCCGCCCCACCCCCCAAGGCTATAGCCCACCCCGTTTTTGTGGCCTTTTTCCGCTGGACGAACTTGGCGCCCCTGCCTTCGGGCGGTTATTTTTGGGCGCGGCTTTGACCACGGCCTATTTTTTACACACGGAGGTCCCTCGCAAAGTCTCGCGGCATTCCGAGTCCGGCGGACAAAGTGGGCCAGCCCCACCCCCCAAGGCTATAGCCCACCCGTTTTTGTGGCCTTTTTCCGCATGACGAACTTGGTGCCCCGGCCTTCAGGCGGTTATTTTTGGGCGCGGCTTTGACCACGGCCTATTTTTGGCACACGGAGGTCCCTCGCAAAGTCTCGCGGCATTCCGAGTCCGGTGGACGAAGTGGGCCAGCCCCACCCCCCAAGGCTATAGCCCACCCGTTTTTGTGGCCTTTTTCCGCTGGACGAACCTGGCGCCCCCGGCCTTCGGGCGGTTATTTTTGGGCGCGGCATTGGCCGCAGCCTATTTTTGGCACACGGAGGCCCCTCGCAAAGTCTCGCCGCATTCCGAGTCCGGCGGATGAAGTGGGCCAGCCCCACCCCCCAAGACTATAGCCCACCCATTTTTGTGGCCTTTTTCCGCTGGACGAACCTGGCGCCCCAGCCTTCAGGCGGTTATTTTTGGGGGCGGCTTTGTCCGCGGCCTATTTTTGGCACACGGAGGCCCCTTGCAAAGTCTCGCGCCATTCCGAGTCCGGAGGACGAAGTTGGCCAGCCCCACTCCCCAAGGCTATAGCCCACCCGTTTTTGTGGCCTTTTTCCGCTGGACAAACTTGTCGCCCCTGCCTTCGGGCGGTTATTTTTGGGCACGGCTTTGCCCACCGCCTATATTTGGCACACGGAGGCCCCTCGCAAAGTCTCGCGGCATTCCGAGTCCGGCGGACGAAGTTGGCCAGCCCCACCCCCCAAGGCTATAGCCCACCCGTTTTTGTGGCCTTTTTCTGCTGGACAAACTTGGCGCCCCGGCCGTCGGGCGGTTATTTTTGGGCGCAGCTTTGACCACGGCCTATTTTTGGCACACGGAGGTCCCCTCGCAAAGTCTCGCGGCATTCCGAGTCCGGCGGACGAAGTGGGCCAGCCCCACCCCCCAAGGCTATAGCCCACCCGTTTTTTGTGGCCTTTTTCCGCTGGACGAACTTGGCGCCCCGGCCTTCGGGTGGATATTTTTGGGCGCGGCTTTGTTCGCAGCCTATTTTTGGCACACGGAGTCCCCTCGCAAAGTCTCGCGCCATTCCGAGTCCGGCGGACGAAGTTTGCCAGCCCCACCCCCCAAGGCTATAGCCCACCCGTTTTTGTGGCCTTTTTCTGCTGGACGAACTTGGCGCCCCGGCCGTCGGGCGGTTATTTTTGGGCGCAGCTTTGACCACGGCCTATTTTTGGCACACGGAGGTCCCACGCAACGTGTCGCGGCATTCCGAGTCAGGCGGACGAAGTGGGCCAGCCCCACCCCCCAAGGCTATAGCCCACCCCGTTTTTGTGGCCTTTTTCCGCTGGACGAACCTGGCGCCCCGGCCTTCGGGCGGTTATTTTTGGGCACGGCATTGCCCGCGGCCTATTTTTGGGACATGGAGGCCCCTCGCAAAGTCTCGCCGCATTCCGAGTCCGGCGGACGAAGTTGGCCAGCCCCACCCCCCCAAGGCTATAGCCCACCCGTTTTTGGGGCCTTTTTCCGCCGAACGAACTTGGCGCCCCAGCCTTCGGGCGGTTATTTTTGGGCGCGGCTTTGACCACGGCCTATTTTTGGCACACGGAGGTTCCTCGCAAAGTCTCACGGCATTCCGAGTCCGGCAGATGAAGTGGGCCAGCCCCACTCCCCAAGGCTATAGCCCACCCGTTTTTGTGGCCTTTTTCCGCTGGACGAACTTGGCGCCCCTGCCTTCGGGCGGTTATTTTTGGGCGTGGCTTTGACCACGGCCTATTTTTGGCACACGGAGGTCCCTCGCAAAGTCTCGCGGCATTCCGAGTCCGGCGGACGAAGTGGGCCAGCCCCACCCCCCAAGGCTATAGCCCACCCGTTTTTGTGGCCTTTTTCCGCTGGACGAACCTGGCGCCCCGGCCTTCTGGCGGTTATTTTTGGGGGCGGCTTTGCCCGCGGCCTATTTTTGGCACACGGAGGCCCCTTGCAAAGTCTCGCGCCATTCCGAGTCCGGAGGACGAAGTTGGCCAGCCCCACTCCCCAAGGCTATAGCCCACCCGTTTTTGTGGCCTTTTTCCGCTGGACGAACTTGGCGCCCCTGCCTTCTGGCGGTTATTTTTGGGCGCGGCTTTGACCACGGCCTATTTTTGGCACACGGAGGTCCCTCGCAAAGTCTCGCGGCATTCCGAGTCCGGCGGACGAAGTGGGCCAGCCCCACCCCCCAAGGCTATAGCCAACCCGTTTTTGTGGCCTTTTTCCACTGGACGAACCTGGCGCCCCGGCTTTCGGGCGGTTATTTTTGGGCGCGGCATTGGCCGCAGCCTATTTTTGGCACACGGAGGCCCCTCGCAAAGTCTCGCCGCATTCCGAGTCCGGCGGATGAAGTGGGCCAGCCCCACCCCCCAAGACTATAGCCCACCCATTTTTGTGGCCTTTTTCCGCTGGACGAACCTGGCGCCCCCGGCCTTCAGGCGGTTATTTTTGGGGGCGGCTTTGGCCGCGGCCTATTTTTGGCACACGGAGGCCCCTTGCAAAGTCTCGCGCCATTCCGAGTCCGGAGGACGAAGTTGGCAAGCCCCACTCCCCAAGGCTATAGCCCACCCGTTTTTGTGGCCTTTTTCCGCTGGACGAACTTGGCGCCCCTGCCTTCGGGCGGTTATTTTTGGGCACGGCTTTGCCCACCGCCTATATTTGGCACACGGAGGCCCCTCGCAAAGTCTCGCGGCATTCCGAGTCCGGCGGAGGAAGTTGGCCAGCCCCACCCCCCAAGGCTATAGCCCACCCGTTTTTGTGGCCTTTTTCCGCTGGACAAACTTGGCGCCCCGGCCTTCGGGTGGATATTTTTGGGTGCGGCTTTGTTCGCAGCCTATTTTTGGCACACGGAGGCCCCTCGCAAAGTCTCGCGCCATTCCGAGTCCGGCGGACGAAGTTGGCCAGCCCCACCCCCCAAGGCTATAGCCCACCCGTTTTTGTGGCCTTTTTCTGCTGGACGAACATGGCGCCCCGTCCTTCGGGCGGTTATTTTTGGGCGCAGCTTTGACCACGGCCTATTTTTGGCACACGGAGGTTCCTCGCAAAGTCTCGCGGCATTCCGAGTCCGGCGGACGAAGTGGGCCAGCCCCACTCCCCAAGGCTATAGCCCACCCGTTTTTGTGGCCTTTTTCCGCTGGACGAACTTGGCACCCCTGCCTTCGGGCGGTTATTTTTGGGCGCGGCTTTGACCACGGCCTATTTTTGGCACACGGAGGTCCGTCGCAAAGTCTCGCGGCATTCCGAGTCCGGCGGACGAAGTGGGCCAGCCCCACCCCCCAAGGCTATAGCCCACCCGTTTTTGTGGCCTTTTTCCGCTGGACGAACCTGGCGCCCCGGCCTTCAGGCGGTTATTTTTGGGGGCGGCTTTGCCCGCGGCCTATTTTTGGCACACGGAGGCCCCTTGCAAAGTCTCGCGCCATTCCGAGTCCGGAGGACGAAGTTGGCCAGCCCCACTCCCTAAGGCTATAGCCCAACCCGTTTTTGTGGCCTTTTTCGGCTGGACGAACTTGGCGCCCCTGCCTTCGGGCGGTTATTTTTGGGCGCGGCTTTGACCACGGCCTATTTTTGGCACACGGAGGTCCCTCGCAAAGTCTCGCGGCATTCCGAGTCCGGCGGACGAAGTGGGCCAGCCCCACCCCCCAAGGCTATAGCCCACCCGTGTTTGTGGCCTTTTTCCGCATGACGAACCTGGCGCCCCGGCCTTCGGGCGGTTATTTTTGGGCGCAGCTGTGCACGCAGCCTATTTTTGGCACACGGAGGCCGCTCGAAAAGTCTCCCGGCATTCCGAGTCCGGCGGATGAAGTTGGCTAGCCCCACCCCCCAAGGCTATAGCCCACCCGTTTTTGTGGCCTTTTTCCGCTGGACGAACCTGGCGCCCCGGCCTTCGGGCGGTTATTTTTGGGCGCAGCTGTGCCCGCGGCCTATTTTTGGCACACGGAGGCGCCTCGCAAAGTCTCGCGCCATTCCGACTCCCGCGGACGAAGTTGGCCAGTCCCACACCCCAAGGCTATAGCCCACCCGTTTTTGTGGCCTTTTTCCGCTGGACGAACTTGGCGCCCCGGCCTTCGGGTCGTTATTTTTGGGCGCGGCTGTGTCCGCGGCCTATTTTTGGCACACGGAGTCGCCTCGCAAAGCCTCGCGCCATTCCGAGTCCCGCGGACGAAGTTGGCCAGCCCCACCCCCCAAGGCTATAGCCCACCCGTTTTTGTGGCCTTTTTCCGCTGGACAAACTTGGCGCCCCGACCTTCGGGCGGTTATTTTTGGGTGCGGCTTTGTTCGTAGCCTATTTATGGCACACGGAGGACCCTCGCAAAGTCTCGTACCATTCCGAGTCCGGCGGACGAAGTTGGCCAGCCCCACCCCCCCAAGGCTAAAGCCCACCCGTTTTTGTGGCCTTTTTCCGCTGGACGAACTTGGTGCCCCGGCCTTCGGGCGGTTATTTTTGGGCGCGGCTTTGACCACGGCCTATTTTTGGCACATGGAGGCGCCTCGCAAAGTCTCGCCACATTGCGTGTCCGGCGGACGAAGTTGGCCAGCCCCACCCCCCAAGGCTATAGCCCACCTGTTTTTGTTGCCTTTTTCCGCCGGACGAACTTGGCGCCCCGTGCTTCGGGCAGTTATTTTTTGGTACAGCTGTGCCCGAGGCCTATTTTTGTAACGCGGAGGCCCCTCGCAAAGTCTCGCGGCATTCCGAGTCCGGCGGACGAAGTTGGCCAGCCCCACCCCCCAAGGTTATAGCCAACCCGTTTTTGTGGCCTCTTTCCGCTGGACGAACTTGGCGCCCCAGCCTTCGGGTGGTTATTTTTGGGCGCGGCTTTGCCCGCGGCCTATTTTTGGCACACGGAGGCCCCTCGCAAAGTCTCGCGGCATTCCGAGTCCGGCGGACGAAGTTGGCCTGCCCCACCACCCAAGGCTATAGCCCACCCCGTTTTTGTGGCCTTTTTCCGCTGGACGAACCTGGCGCCCCGGCCTTCGGGCGGTTATTTTTGGGCGCGGCTTTGTCCACGGCCTATTTTTGGCAAATGGAGGTGCCTCGCATAGTCTCGCGCCATTCCGGGTCCGGCAGACGAAGTTGGCCAGCCCCACCCCCCAAGGCTATAGCCCACCTGTTTTTGTTGCCTTTTTCCGCCGGACGAACTTGGCGCCCCGTGCTTCGGGCAGTTATTTTTGGGTACAGTGTGCCCGAGGCCTATTTTTGTCACGCGGAGGCCCTCGCAAAGTCTCGCGGCATTCCGAGTCCGGCGGACGAAGTTGGCCAGCCCCACCCCCCAAGTCTATAGCCAACCCGTTTTTGTGGCCTTTTTCCGCTGGACGAACTTGGCGCCCCAGCCTTCGGGTGATTATTTTTGGGCGCGGCTTTGCCCGCGGCCTATTTTTGGCACACGGAGGCCCCTCGCAAAGTCTCGCGGCATTCCGAGTCCGGCGGACGAAGTTGGTCAGCCCCACCACCCAAGGCTATAGCCCACCCGTTTTTGTGGCCTTTTTCCGCTGGACGAACTTGGCGCCCCGGCCTTCGGGCGGTTATTTTTGGGTGCGGCTTTGTCCACGGCCTATTTTTGGCAAATGGAGGTGCCTCGCATAGTCCTCGCGCCATTCCGGGTCCGGCAGACGAAGTTGGCCAGCCCCACCCCCCAAGGCTATAGCCCACCTGTTTTTGTTGCCTTTTTCCGCCGGACGAACTTGGCGCCCCATGCTTCGGGCAGTTATTTTTGGGTGCAGCTGTGCCCGAGGCCTATTTTTGTCACGCGGAGGCCCCTCGCACAGTCTCCCGGCATTCCGAGTCCGGCGGACGAAGTTGGCTAGCCCCACCCCCCACGGCTATAGCCAACCCGTTTTTGTGGCCTTTTTCCGCTGGACGAACTTGGCGCCCCAGCCTTCGGGTGGTTATTTTTGGGCGCGGCTTTGCCCGCGGCCTATTTTTGGCACACGGAGGCCCCTCGCAAAGTCTCGCGGCATTCCGAGTCCGGCGGACGAAGTTGGCCAGCCCCACCACCCCAAGGTTATAGCCCACCTGTTTTTGTGGCCTTTTTCCGCTGGACGAACTTGGCGCCCCGGCCTTCGGGCGGTTATTTTTGGGCGCGGCTTTGTCCACGGCCTATTTTTGGCAAATGGAGGTGCCTCGCATAGTCTCCGCGCCATTCCGGGTCCGGCAGACGAAGTTGGCCAGCCCCACACCCCAAGGCTATAGCCCACCCCGTTTTTGTGGCCTTTTTCCGCTGGACGAACTTGGCGCCCCGTGCTTCGGGCAGTTATTTTTGGGTGTAGCTGCGCCCCGAGGCCTATTTTGTCACGCGGAGGCCCCTCGCAAAGTCTCGCGGCATTCCGAGTCCGGCGGACGAAGTTGGCCAGCCCCACCCCCCAAGGCTATAGCCAACCCGTTTTTGTGGCTTTTTCCGCTGCACGAACTTGGCGCCCCGTGCTTCGGGCAGTTATTTTTGGGTGCAGCTGTGCCCGAGGCCTATTTTTGGCACATGGAGGCCCCTCGCAAAGTCTCGCGGCATTCCGAGTCCGGCGGACGAAGTTGCCCAGCCCCACCCCCCAAGTCTATAGCCCACCCGTTTTTGTGGCCTTTTTCCGCTGGACGAACTTGGCGCCTTGGCCTTCGGGCTGTAATTTTTGGGCGCTGGCTGTGACCACGGCCACTTTTTGGCACACGGAGGAGCCTTGCAAAGTCTCCCACCATTCCGAGTCCGGCGGACGATGTTGGCCAGCCTCACACCCCCAAGGCTATAGCGCACCCGTTTTTGTGGCATTTTTCCGCTGGACGAACTTGGCGCCCCGTGCTTCGGGCATTTATTTTTGGGTGCAGCTGTGCCCGAGGCCTATTTTTGGCACGCGGAGACCCCTCGCAAAGTGTCGCGGCATTCCGAGTCCGGCGGACGAAGTTGGCCAGCCCCACCCCCCAAGGCTATAGCCAACCCGTTTTTGTGGCCTTTTTCCGCTGGACGAACATGGCGACCCGCCTTCGGGCGGTCATTTTTGGGCGTGGCATTGCCCGCGGCCTATTTTTGGCACACAAAGGCCCCTCGCAAAGTCTCGCGGCATTCGGAGTCCGGCGGACGAAGTTGGCCAGCCCCACCCCCCAAGGCTATAGCCCACCCATTTTTGTGGCCTTTTTCCGCTGGACGAACATGGCGCCCCGGCCTTCAGGCGGTTTATTTTTGGGTGCGGATTTGCCCACGGCCTATTTTTGGCAAACGGAGGTGCCTCGCATAGTCTCGCGCCATTCCGGGTCCAGCAGACGAAGTTGGCCGGCCCACCCCCCCAAGGCTATAGCCCACCCGTTTTTGTGGCCTTTTTCCGCTACACGAACTGGGCGCCCCACGCTTCGGGCAGTTATTTTTGGGTGCAGCTGTTCCCGAGGCCTATTTTTGGCACGCGGAGGCCCCTCACAAAGTGTCGCGCCATTCCAAATCCGGCGGACGAAGTCGGCCAGCCCCACCCCCCAAGGCTATAGCCCACCCGTTTTTGTGGCCTTTTTCCGCTAGACGAACTTGGCGCCCCATGCTTCGGGCAGTTATTTTTGGGTGCAGCTGTGCCCGAGGCCTATTTTTGGCACGCGGAGGCCCCTCACAAAGTGTCGCTGCATTCCGAATCCGGCGGACGAAGTTGGCCAGCCCCACCCCCCAAGGCTATAGCCAACCCGTTTTTGTGGCCTTTTTTCCGCTGGACGAACTTGGCGCCCCAGCCTTCGGGTGGTTATTTTTGGGCGCGGCTTTGCCCGCGGCCTATTTTTGGTACACGGAGGCCCCTCGCAAAGTCTCGCAGCATTCCGAGTCCGGCGGACGAAGTTGGCCAGCCCCACCACCCAAGGCTATAGCCCACCCGTTTTTGTGGCCTTTTTTCCGCTGGACGAACTTGGCGCCCCGGCATTCGGACGGTTATTTTTGGGCGCGGCTTTGCCCAAGGCCTATTTTTGGCAAACGGATGTGCCTCGCATAGTCTCGCGCCATTCCGGGTCCGGCGGACGAAGTCGGCCAGCCCCACCCTCCAAGGCTATAGCCCCCCCGTTTTTGTGGCCTTTTTCCGCTGGACGAACATGGCGCCCCGTGCTTCGGGCAGTTATTTTTGGGCGCAGCTGTGCCCGAGGCCTATTTTTGGCACGCGGAGGGGCCTCACAATGTCTCGCGCCATTCCGAGTCCGGCGGACGAAGTCGGCCTGCCCCAAATCCAAAGGCTATAGCCCACCCCGTTTTTGTGGCCTTTTTCCGATGGACGAACATGGCGCCCCGGCCTTCGGGCGGTTATTTTTGGGTACGGCTGTGCCCGCGGCCTATTTTTGGCACACGGAGGCACCTCCCAAAGTCTCACGCTATTCCTAGTCCGACGGACAAAGATGGCCAGCCCCACCCCCCAAGGCTATAGCCCACCCGTTTTGGTGGCCTTTTTCCGCTGGACGAACTTCGCGCCCCGGCCTTCGGGCGGTTATTTTTTAGCGCGGCTGTGCCCGCGGCCTATTTTTGGCACACGGAGGTGCCTCGCAAAGTCTCACGCCATTTCCAGACCGCCGGACGAAATTGGCCAGCCCCACCCCCCAAGGCTATAGCCCACCCATTTTTGTGGACTTTTTCCGCTGGACGAACTTGGCGCCACCGGCCTTCGGGCGGTTATTTTTGGGTGCGGATTTGCCCACGGCCTATTTTTGGCAAACGGAGGTGCCTCGCATAGTCTCGCGCCATTCCGGGTCCAGCAGACGAAGTTGGCCGGCCCAACCCCCCAAGGCTATAGCCCACCCCGTTTTTGTGGCCTTTTTCCGCTACACGAACTTGGCGCCCCATGCTTCGGGCAGTTATTTTTGGGTGCAGCTGTGCCCGAGGCCTATTTTTGGCACGCGGAGGCCCCTCGCAAAGTGTCGCGGCATTCCGAATCCGGCGGAACGAAGTCGGCCAGCCCCACCCCCCAAGGCTATAGCCCACCCGTTTTTGTGGCCTTTTTCCGCTAGACGAACTTGGCGCCCCATGCTTCGGGCAGTTATTTTTGGGTGCTGCTGTGCCCGAGGCCTATTTTTGGCACGCGGAGGCCCCTCACAAAGTGTCGCGGCATTCCGAATCCGGCGGACGAAGTCGGCCAGCCCCACCCCCTAAGGCTATAGCTCACCCGTTTTTGTGGGCTTTTTCCGCTGGACGAACTTGGCGCCCCGGCCTTCGGGCGGTTATTTTTGGGCGCGGCTGTGCCCGTGGCCTATTTTTTGGCACACGGAGGCACCTCCCAAAGTCTCGCGCTATTCCTAGTCCGCCGGACGAAGTTGGCCAGCCCCACCCCCCAAGGCTATAGCCCACCCGTTTTGGTGGCCTTTTTCCGCTGGACGAACCTGGCGCCCCGGCCTTCGGGCGGTTATTTTTGGGCGCGGCTGTGCCCACGGTCTATTTTTGGCACACGGAGGTGCCTCGCAAAGTCTCGTGCCATTACGAGACCAGCGGACGAAGTTCGCCAGCCCCACCCCCCAAGGCTATAGCCCACCCGTTTTTGTGGGCTTTTTCCGCAGGACGAACTTGGCGCCCCGGCCTTCGGGCGGTTATTTTTGGGCGCGGCTGTGCCCACGGCCACTTTTTGGCACACGGAGGCACCTTGAAAAGTCTCACGCCATTCCGAGTCCGGCGGACGATGTTGGCCAGCCCCACACCCCAAGGCTATAGCCCACCCGTTTTGGTGGCCTTTTTCCGCTGGATGAACTTGGCGCCCCGGCCTTCGGGCTGTTATTTTTGGGCGCGGCTGTGTCCACGGAAACTTTTTGGCACACAGAGGCGCCTCGCAAAGTCTCGTGCCATTCCGAGTCCGGCGGACGAAGTTGGCCAGCCCCACCCCAAAAGGCTATAGCCCACCCGTTTTTGTTGCCTTTTTCCGCTGGACGAACTTGGCGCCCCCGCCTTCGGGCGGTTATTTTTAGCTGCGGCTGAGCACGCGCCTATTTTTGGCACACGGAGGTGCATCGCAAAGTCTCACGCCATTCCAAGCCGGCGGACGATGTTGGCCAGCCCCACCCCCCAAGGCTATAGCCCACCCGTTTTTGTGCCATTTTTCCGCTGGACGAACTTGGCGCCCCGGCCTTCGGGCGGTTATTTTTGGGCGCGGCTGTGCCCGCGGCCACTTTTTGGCACACGCAGATGCCTCGCAAAATCTCGCGCCATTCCGAGACCGGCGGACAAAGTTGGCCAGCCCCACCCCCAAGGCTATAGCCCACCCGTTTTTGTGGCATTTTTCCGCTGGACGAACTTGGCGTCCCGGCTTCGGGCGGTTGTTTTTGGGCGCGGCTGTGCCCGCGGCATATTTTTGGCACACGGAGGCGCCTCACAAAGTCTAGCGCCATTCCGAGTCCGGCGGACGAAGTTGGCCAGCCCCACCCCCCAAGGCTATAGCCCAACCGATTTTGTGGGCTTTTTCCGTTGGACGAACTTGGCGCCCCGGCCTTCGAGCGGTTATTTTTGGGTGCGGCTTTGCCCGCGGCCGATTTTTGGCACACGGAGGCCCCTCGCAAAGTCTCGCGGCATTCCGAGTCCGGCGGACGAAGTTGGCCAGCCCCACCCCCCAAGGCTATAGCCCACCCATTTTTGTGGGCTTTTTCCGCTGGACGAACTTGGCGCCCCGGCCTTCGGGCGGTTATTTTTTGGCGCGGCTTTGCCCGCGGCCTATTTTTGGTACACGGAGGCCCCTCGCAAAGTCTCGCCGCTTTCTCAGTCCCGCGGACGAAGTTGGCCAGCCCCACCACCCAAGGCTATAGCCCACCCGTTTTTGTGGCCTATTTCCGCTGGACGAACTTGGCGCCCTGGCCTTCGGGCGGTTATTTTTGGGCGCGGCTTTGCCCACGGCCTATTTTTGGTAAACGGAGGTGCCTCGCATAGTCTCGCGCCATTCCGGGTCCGGCGGACGAAGTCGGCCAGCCCCACCCCCCAAGGCTATAGCCCACCCGTTTTTGTGGCCTTTTTCCGCTGGACGAACATGGCGCTCCGGCCTTCGGGCGGTTATTTTTGGGCACGGCTGTGCCCGCGGCATATTTTTGGTACACGGAGGTGGCTCGCAAAGTCTCGTGCCATTCCGAATCCGGCGGACGAAGTTGGCCAGCCCCACCCCGCAAGGCTATAGCGCACCCGTTTTTGTGGGCTTTTTCCGCTGGACGAACTTGGCGCCCCGGCGTTCGGGCGGTTATTTTTGAGCGCGGCTGTGCCCGCGGCCTATTTTTGGCACACGGAGGCACCGCGCAAAGTCTCGCGCCATTTCCAGACCAGCGGACGAAGTTGGCCAGCCCCACCCCACAAGGCTATATAGCCCACCCGTTTTTGTGGGCTTTTTCCGCAGGTCGAACTTGGCGCCCCGGCCTTCGGGCGGTTATTTTTGGGCGCGGCTTTGTCCACGGCCTATTTTTGGCACACGAAGGCCCCTCGCAAAGTCTCGCGGCATTCCGAGTCCGGCGGACGAAGTGGGCCAGCCCCACCACCCAAGGCTATGGCCCACCCGTTTTTGTGGCCTTTTTCCGCTGGACGAACTTGGCGACCCGGCCTTCGGGCGGTTATTTTTGGGCGCGGCTTTGCCCACGGCCTATTTTTGGCAAACGGAGGTGGATCGCATAGTCTCGCGCCATTCCGGGTCCGGCGGACGAGTCGGCCAGCCCCACTCCCCAAGGCTATAGCCCACCCGTTTTTGTGGCCTTTTTCCGCTGGACGAACATGGCGCCCCGTGCTTCGGGCAGTTATTTTTGGGCGCAGCTGTGCCCGAGGCCTATTTTTGGCACGCGGAGGGGCCTCACAATGTCTCGCGCCATTCCGAGTCCGGCGGACGAAGTCGGCCTGCCCCAAACCCAAAGGCTATAGCCCACCCGTTTTTGTGGCCTTTTTCCGATGGACGAACTTTGCGCCCCGGCCTTCGGGCGGTTATTTTTGGGAGCGGCTGTGGCCGCGGCCTATTTTTGGCACACGGAGGCACCTCGCAAAGTCTCGTGCCATTCCGAGTCCGGCGGACGAAGTTGGCCAGCCCCACCCCCCAAGGCTATAGCGCACCCGTTTTTGTGGGCTTTTTCCGCTGGAGGAACTTGGCGCCCCGCCTTTGGGCGGTTATTTTTGGGCGCGGCTGTGCCCACGGCCACTTTTTGGCACACGGAGCTGCCTTGCAAAGTCTCGTGCCATTCCGAGTCCGGGCGAACGATGTTGGCCAGCCCCACCGCCCAAGGCTATAGCCCACCCGTTTTTGTGGGCTTTTTCTGCTGGACGAACTTGGTGCCCCGGCCTTCGGGCGGTTATTTTTGGGCGCGGCCGTGTCGTGGCCTATTTTTGGCACATGGAGGCGCCTCGCAAAGTCTCGAGCCTTTCCGAGTCCGGCGGACGAAGTTGGCCAGCCCCACCCCCCAAGGCTATAGCCCACCCGTTTTTGTGGGCCTTTTTCCGCAGGACGAACTTGGCGCCCCGGCCTTCGGGCGGTTGTTTTTGGGCGCGGCTGTGCCCACGGCCTATTTTTGGCACACGGAGGCGCCTCACAAAGTCTCGCGCCATTCCGAGACCAGCGGACGAAGTTGGCCATCCCCACCCCCCAAGGCTATAGCGCACCCGTTTTTGTGGGCTTTTTCTACTGGACGAACTTGGCGTCCCGGCCTTCGGGCGGTTATTTTTGGGCGCGGCTGTGCCCGCGGCCTATTTTCGGCACACGAAGGCCCCTCGCAAAGTCTCGCGGCATTCCGAGTCCGGCGGACGAAGTTGGCCAGCCCCACCACCCAAGGCTATGTATGGCCCACCCGTTTTTGTGGCCTTTTTCCGCTGGACGAACTTGGCGACCCGGCCTTCGGGCGGTTATTTTTGGGCGCGGCTTTGCCCACGGCCTATTTTTGGCAAACGGAGGTGGCTCGCATAGTCTCGCACCATTCCGGGTCCGGCGGACGAGTCGGCCAGCCCCACTCCCCAAGGCTATAGCCCACCCGTTTTTGTGGCCTTTTTCCGCTGGACGAACATGGCGCCCCGTGCTTCGGGCAGTTATTTTTGGGCGCAGCTGTGCCCGAGGCCTATTTTTGGCACGCGGAGGGGCTCACAATGTCTCGCGCCATTCCGAGTCCGGCGGACGAAGTCGGCCTGCCCCAAACCCAAAGGCTATAGCCCACCCGTTTTTGTGGCCTTTTTCCGATGGACGAACATGGCGCCCCGGCCTTCGGGCGGTTATTTTTGGGAGCGGCTGTGGCCGCGGCCTATTTTTGGCACACGGAGGCACCTCGCAAAGTCTCGTGCCATTCCGAGTCCGGCGGACGAAGTTGGCCAGCCCCACCCCCCAAGGCTATAGCGCACCCGTTTTTGTGGGCTTTTTCCGCTGGAGGAACTTGGCGCCCCGGCCTTTGGGCGGTTATTTTTGGGCGCGGCTGTGCCCACGGCCACTTTTTGGCACACGGAGTTGCCTTGCAAAGTCTCGTGCCATTCCGAGTCCGGCGAACGATGTTGGCCAGCCCCACCGCCCAAGGCTATAGCCCACCCGTTTTTGTGGGCTTTTTCTGCTGGACGAACTTGGTGCCCCGGCCTTCGGGCGGTTATTTTTGGGCGCGGCCGTGTCCGTGGCCTATTTTTGGCACATGGAGGCGCCTCGCAAAGTCTCGAGCCTTTCCGAGTCCGGCGGACGAAGTTGGCCAGCCCCACCCCCCAAGGCTATAGCCCACCCGTTTTTGTGGCCTTTTTCCGCTGGACGAACTTGGCGCCCCGGCCTTCGGGCGGTTGTTTTTGGGCGCGGCTGTGCCCACGGCCTATTTTTGGCACACGGAGGCGCCTCACAAAGTCTCGCGCCATTCCGAGACCAGCGGACGAAGTTGGCCATCCCCACCCCCCAAGGCTATAGCGCACCCGTTTTTGTGGGCTTTTTCTACTGGACGAACTTGGCGTCCCGGCCTTCGGGCGGTTATTTTTGGGCGCGGCTGTGCCCGCGGCCTATTTTCGGCACACGAAGGCCCCTCGCAAAGTCTCGCGGCATTCCGAGTCCGGCGGACGAAGTTGGCCAGCCCCACCACCCAAGGCTATGTATGGCCCACCCGTTTTTGTGGCCTTTTTCCGCTGGACGAACTTGGCGACCCGGCCTTCGGGCGGTTATTTTTGGGCGCGGCTTTGCCCACGGCCTATTTTTGGCAAACGGAGGTGGCTCGCATAGTCTCGCACCATTCCGGGTCCGGCGGACGAGTCGGCCAGCCCCACTCCCCAAGGCTATAGCCCACCCGTTTTTGTGGCCTTTTTCCGCTGGACGAACATGGCGCCCCGTGCTTCGGGCAGTTATTTTTGGGCGCAGCTGTGCCCGAGGCCTATTTTTGGCACGCGGAGGGGCCTCACAATGTCTCGCGCCATTCCGAGTCCGGCGGACGAAGTCGGCCTGCCCCAAACCCAAAGGCTATAGCCCACCCGTTTTTGTGGCCTTTTTCCGATGGACGAACATGGCGCCCCGGCCTTCGGGCGGTTATTTTTGGGAGCGGCTGTGGCCGCGGCCTATTTTTGGCACACGGAGGCACCTCGCAAAGTCTCGTGCCATTCCGAGTCCGGCGGACGAAGTTGGCCAGCCCCACCACCCAAGGCTATGGCCCACCCGTTTTTGTGGCCTTTTTCCATTGGACGAACATGGCGCCCCGGCCTTCGGGCGGTTATTTTTGGGCGCGGCTTTGCCCACGGCCTATTTTTGGCAAACGGAGGTGGCTCGCATAGTCTCGCGCCGTTCCGGGTCCGGCGGACGAAGTCGGCCAGCCCCACCCCCCAAGGCTATAGCCCACCCGTTTTTGTGGCCTTTTTTCCGCTGGACGAACATGGCGCCCCGTGCTTCGGGCAGTTATTTTTGGACGCAGCTGTGCCCGAGGCCTATTTTTGGCACGCGGAGGCGCCTCGCAAAGTCTCGCGCCATTCCGAGACCAGCGGACGAAGTTGGCCATCCCCACCCCCCAAGGCTATAGCGCACCCCGTTTTTGTGGTCTTTTTCCGCTGGACGAACTTGGCGCCCCGGCCTTCGGGCGGTTATTTTTGGGCGCGGCTGTGCCCGCAGCCTATTTTTGGCACACGGAGGCGCCTCGCAAAGTCTCGCGCCATTCCGAGTCCGGCGGACGAAGTCGGCCCGCCCCAAACCCAAAGGCTATAGCCCACCCGTTTTTGTGGCCTTTTTCCGATGGACGAACATGGCGCCCCGGCCTTCGGGCTTTTATTTTTGGGCGCGGCTTTGGCCGCGGCCTATTTTTGGCACACGGAGGCGCCTCGCAAAGTCTCGCGCCATTCCGAGTCCGGCGGATGAAGCTGGCCAGCCCCACCCCCCAAGGCTATAGCCCACCCGTTTTTGTGGGCTTTTTCCAATGGACGAACTTGGCGCCCCGGCCTTCGGGCGGTTATTTTTGGGCACGGCTGTGCCCGCGGCATATTTTTGGTACACGGATGTGGCTCGCAAAGTCTCGTGCCATTCCGAGTCCGGCGGACGAAGTTGGCCAGCCCCACCCCCCGAGGCTATAGCCCACCCGTTTTTGTGGGCTTTTTCCGCTGGACGAACTTGGCGCCCCGGCCTTCGGGTGGTTATTTTTTCGCGCGGCTGTGCCCGTGGCCTACTTTTGGCACACGGAGGCGCCTCACAAATTCTCGCGCCATTCCGAGTCCGGCGGACGAAGTGGGCCAGCCCCACCCCCCAAGGCTATAGCGCACCCGTTTTTGTGGTCTTTTTCCGCTGGACGAACTTGGCGCCCCGGCCTTCGGGTGGTTATTTTTGGGCACGGCTGTACGCGCAGCCTATTTTTGGCTCACGGAGGCACCTCGCAAACTCTCGCGCTATTCCGAGTCCGGCGGACGAAGTTGGCCAGCCCCACCCCCCAAGGCAATAGCCCGCCCGTTTTTGTGGCCTTTTTCCGCTGGACGAACTTGGTGCCCGAGCCTTCGGGCGGTTATTTTTGGGCGCGGCTGTGCCCGCGGTCTATTTTTGGCACACAGAGGCGCCTCGCAAAGTCTCGCGCCATTCCGAGTCCGGCGGACGATGTTGGCCAGCCCCACCCCCTAAGGCTATAGCCCACCCGTTTTTGTGGCATTCTTCCGCTGGACGAACTTGGCGCCCCGGCCTTCGTGCGGTTATTTTTGGGCGCGGCTGTGCCCACGGTCTATTTTGGGCTCACGGAGACGCTTCGCAAACTCTCGCGCCATTCCGAGTCCGGCGGACGATGTTGGCCAGCCCCACCCCCCAAGGCTATAGCCCACCCGTTTTTGTGGGCTTTTTCCGCTGGACGAACTTGGCGCCTCGGCCTTCGGGCTGTTATTTTTGGGTACGGCTGTGCCCGCGGCCTATTTTTGGCACACGGAGGCGCCTCGCAAAGTCTCGCGCCATTCAGAGTCCGGCGGACGATGTGGGCCGGCCCCACCCCCCAAGGCTATAGCCCACCCGTTTTTGTGGCATTTTTCCGCTGGACGAACTTGGCGCCCCGGCCTTCGGGCGGTTATTTTTGGCTGAGGCTGTGCCCGCAGCTTATTTTTGGCACACGGAGGCGCCTTGCAAAGTCTCGCGCCATTCCGAGTCCGGCGAACGATTTTGGCCAGCCCCACCCCCCAAAGCTATAGCCCACCCGTTTTTGTGGGCTTTTTCCGCTGGACGAACTTGGCGCCCCGGCCTTCGGGTGGTTATTTTTTCGCGCGGCTGTGCCCGCGGCCTATTTTTGGCACACGGAGGCGCCTCACAAATTCTCGCGCCATTCCGAGTCCGGCGGACGAAGTGGGCCAGCCCCACCCCCCAAGGCTATAGCGCACCCGTTTTTGTGGTCTTTTTCCGCTGGACGAACTTGGCACCCCGGCCTTCGGGCGGTTATTTTTGAGCACGGCTGTGCCCGCGGTCTATTTTTGGCACACGGAGGTGCCTCGCAAAGTCTCGTGCCATTCCGAGACCAGCGGACGAAGTTGGCCAGCCCCACCCCCCAAGGCTATAGCCCACCCGCTTTTGTGGGCTTTTTCACGCAGGACGAACTTGGCGCCCCGGCCTTCGGGCGGTTATTTTTGGGCGCGGCTGTGCCCACGGCCACTTTTTGGCAAACGGAGGTGCCTCGCAAAGTCTCGCACCATTCCGAGTCAGGCGGACGAAGTTCGCCAGCCCCACCACCCAAGGCTATAGCCCACCCGTTTGTTGTGGCATTTTTCCGCTAGACGAACTTGGCGCCCCGGCCTCGGGCAGTTATTTTTGGGTGCGGCTGTGCCTGCGGCCTATTTTTGGCACACGGAGGTGCCTCGCAAAGTCTCGCGCGATTCCGTGTCCGGCGGACGAAGTTGGCCAGCCCCACCCCCCAAGGCTATAGCCCACCCGTTTTTGTGGCCTTTTGCCGCTGGACGAACGTGGCGTCCCGGCCATCGGGCGGTTGTTTTTGGGCGCGGCTGTGCCCGCGGCCTATTTTTGGCACACGGAGGCGGGTCGCAAAGTCTCGCGCCATTCCGAGCCCGGCGGACGAAGTTGATCAGCCCCACCCCCCAAGGATATAGCCCACCCGTTTTTGTGGGCTTTTTCCGCTGGACGAACTTGACGCCCCGGCCTTCGGATTGTTATTTTTGGGTGTGGCTGTGCCCGCGGCCTATTTTTGGCACACGGAGGCACCTCGCAAAGTCTCGCGCCATTCCGAGTCCGGCGGACGAAGTTGGCCAGCCCCACACCCCAAGGCAATAGCCCACCCGATTTTGTGGGCTTTTTCCGCTGGACGAACTAGGCGCCCCGGCCTTCGGGTGGTTATTTTTAGGCGCGGCTGTGCCCACGGCATATTTTTGGCTCATGGAGGCGCCTCGTAAAGTCTCGCGCCATTCCGAGTCCGGCGGACGAAGTTGGCCAGCCCCACCCCCCAAGGCAATAGCCCACCCGTTTTTGTGGCGTTTTTCCGCTGGACGAACTTGGCGCCCCGGCCTTCGGGTGGTTATTTTTGGGCGCGGCTGTGCCCGTGCCCTATTTTTGGCACACGGAGGCGGCTCGCAAAGTCTCGCGCCATTGCGAGTCCGGCGGACGAAGTTGGCAAGCCCCAGCCCCCAAGGCTATAGCCCACCCGTTTTTGTGGCATTTTTCCGCTGGACGAACTTGGCGCCCCGGCCTTCGGGCGGTTATTTTTGGGTGCGGCTGTGCCCGCGGCCAATTTTTGGCACACAGAGACGCCTCGCAAAGTCTCGCGCCATTGCGAGTCCGGCGGACGAAGTTGGCAAGCCCCAGCCCCCGAGGCTATAGCCCACCCGTTTTTGTGGGCTTTTTCCGCTGGACGAACTTGGCGCCCCGGCCTTCGGGTGGTTATTTTTTCGCGCGGCTGTGCCCGTGGCCTATTTTTGGCACACGGAGGCGCCTCACAAATTCTCGCGCCATTCCGAGTCCGGCGGACGAAGTGGGCCAGCCCCACCCCCCAAGGCTATAGCGCACACCGTTTTTGTGGTCTTTTTCCGCTGGACGAACTTGGCGCCCCGGCCTTCGGGTGGTTATTTTTGGGCACGGCTGTACCCCGCAGCCTATTTTTGGCTCACGGAGGCACCTCGCAAACTCTCGCGCTATTCCGAGTCCGGCGGACGAAGTTGGCCAGCCCCCACCCCCCAAGGCAATAGCCCGCCCGTTTTTGTGGCCTTTTTCCGCTGGACGAACTTGGTGCCCGAGCCTTCGGGCGGTTATTTTTGGGCGCGGCTGTGCCCGCGGTCTATTTTTGGCACACAGAGGCGCCTCGCAAAGTCTCGCGCCATTCCGAGTCCGGCGGACGATGTTGGCCAGCCCCACCCCCTAAGGCTATAGCCCACCCGTTTTTTGTGGCATTCTTCCGCTGGACGAACTTGGCGCCCCGGCCTTCGTGCGGTTATTTTTGGGCGCGGCTGTGCCCACGGTCTATTTTGGGCTCACGGAGACGCTTCGCAAACTCTCGCGCCATTCCGAGTCCGGCGGACGATGTTGGCCAGCCCCACCCCCCCCAAGGCTATAGCCCCACCCGTTTTTTGTGGGCTTTTTCCCGCTGGACGAACTTGGCGCCTCGGCCTTCGGGCTGTTATTTTTGGGTACGGCTGTGCCCGCGGCCTATTTTTGGCACACGGAGGCGCCTCGCAAAGTCTCGCGCCATTCAGAGTCCGGCGGACGATGTGGGCCGGCCCCACCCCCCAAGGCTATAGCCCACCCGTTTTTGTGGCATTTTTCCGCTGGACGAACTTGGCGCCCCGGCCTTTCGGGCGGTTATTTTTGGCTGAGGCTGTGCCCGCAGCTTATTTTTGGCACACGGAGGCGCCTTGCAAAGTCTCGCGCCATTCCGAGTCCGTGCGAACGATTTTGGCCAGCCCCACCCCCCCAAAGCTATAGCCCCACCCGTTTTTGTGGGCTTTTTCCGCTGGACGAACTTGGCGGCCCCGGCCTTCGGGTGGTTATTTTTTCGCGCGGCTGTGCCCGCGGCCTATTTTTGGCACACGGAGGCGCCTCACAAATTCTCGCGCCATTCCGAGTCCGGCGGACGAAGTGGGCCAGCCCCACCCCCCAAGGCTATAGCGCACCCGTTTTTGTGGTCTTTTTCCGCTGGACGAACTTGGCACCCCGGCCTTCGGGCGGTTATTTTTGAGCACGGCTGTGCCGCGGTCTATTTTTGGCACACGGAGGTGCCCTCGCAAAGTCTCGTGCCATTCCGAGACCAGCGGGACGAAGTTGGCCAGCCCCACCCCCCAAGGCTATAGCCCACCCCGCTTTTGTGGCTTTTTCACGCAGGACGAACTTGGCGCCCCGGCCTTCGGGGCGGTTATTTTTGGGCGCGGCTGTGCCCACGGCCACTTTTTGGCAAACGGAGGTGCCTCGCAAAGTCTCGCACCATTCCGAGTCAGGCGGACGAAGTTCGCCAGCCCCACCACCCAAGGCTATAGCCCACCCGTTTGTTGTGGCATTTTTTCCGCTAGACGAACTTGGCGCCCCGGCCTCGGGCAGTTATTTTTGGGTGCGGCTGTGCCTGCGGCCTATTTTTGGCACACGGAGGTGCCTCGCAAAGTCTCGCGCGATTCCGTGTCCGGCGGACGAAGTTGGCCAGCCCCACCCCCCAAGGCTATAGCCCACCCCGTTTTTGTGGCCTTTTGCCGCTGGACGAACGTGGCGTCCCGGCCATCGGGGCGGTTGTTTTTGGGCGCGGCTGTGCCCGCGGCCTATTTTTGGCACACGGAGGCGGGTCGCAAAGTCTCGCGCCATTCCGAGCCCGGCGGACGAAGTTGATCAGCCCCACCCCCCAAGGATATAGCCCACGTCCTTTTGTGGGCTTTTTCCGCTGGACGAACTTGACCGCCCCGGCCTTCGGATTGTTATTTTTGGGGTGTGGCTGTGCCCGCGGCCTATTTTTGGCACACGGAGGCACCTCGCAAAGTCTCGCGCCATTCCGAGTCCGGCGGACGAAGTTGGCCAGCCCCACACCCCAAGGCAATAGCCCACCCGATTTTGTGGGCTTTTTCCGCTGGACGAACTAGGCGCCCCCGGCCTTCGGGTGGTTATTTTTAGGCGCGGCTGTGCCCACGGCATATTTTTGGCTCATGGAGGCGCCTCGTAAAGTCTCGCGCCATTCCGAGTCCGGCGGACGAAGTTGGCCAGCCCCACCCCCCAAGGCAATAGCCCACCCGTTTTTGTGGCGTTTTTCCGCTGGACGAACTTGGCGCCCCGGCCTTCGGGTGGTTATTTTTGGGCGCGGGCTGTGCCCGTGCCCTATTTTTGGCACACGGAGGCGGCTCGCAAAGTCTCGCGCCATTGCGAGTCCGGCGGACGAAGTTGGCAAGCCCCAGCCCCCAAGGCTATAGCCCACCCCGTTTTTGTGGCATTTTTCCGCTGGACGAACTTGGCGCCCGCGCCTTCGGGCGGTTATTTTTGGGTGCGGCTGTGCCCGCGGCCAATTTTTGGCACACAGAGACGCCTCGCAAAGTCTCGCGCCATTGCGAGTCCGGCGGACGAAGTGGCAAGCCCCAGCCCCCCGAGGCTATAGCCCACCCGTTTTTTGTGGGATTTTTCCGCTGGACGAACTTGGCGCCCCGCGCCTTCGTGCTGGGTTATTTTTGGGCGCGGCTGTGCCCGCGGCCTATTTTTGGCCCCACAGAGGGGCCTCGCAAAGTCTCGCGCCATTCCGAGTCCGGCGGACGATGTTGGCCAGCCCCACCCCCTAAGGCTATAGCCCACCCGTTTTTGTGGCCTTTTGCCGCTGGACGAACGTGGCGTCCCGGCCATCGGGCGGTTGTTTTTGGGCGCGCGGCTGTGCCCGCGGCCTATTTTTGGCACACGGAGGCGGGTCGCAAAGTCTCGCGCCATTCCGAGCCCCGGCGGACGAAGTTGATCAGCCCCACCCCCCAAGGATATAGCCCCACCCCGTTTTTGTGGGGCTTTTTCCGCTGGACGAACTTGACGCCCCCGGCCTTCGGATTGTTATTTTTGGGTGTGGCTGTGCCCGCGGCCTATTTTTGGCACACGGAGGCACCTCGCAAAGTCTCGCGCCATTCCGAGTCCGGCGGACGAAGTTGGCCAGCCCCACACCCCAAGGCAATAGCCCACCCGATTTTGTGGGCTTTTTCCGCTGGACGAACTAGGCGCCCCCGGCCTTCGGGTGGTTATTTTTAGGCGCGGCTGTGCCCACGGCATATTTTTGGCTCACCGAGACGCGTCGCAAACTCTCGCGCCATTCCGAGTCCGGGCGGACGAAGTTGGCCAGCCCCACCCCCCAAGGCTATAGCCCACCCGTTTTTGTGGGCTTTTTCCGCTGGACGAACTTGGCGCCTCGGCCTTCGGGCTGTTATTTTTGGGTACGGCTGTGCCCGCGGCTATTTTTGGCACACGGAGGGCGCCTCGCAATGTCTCGCGCCATTCAGAGTCCGGCGGACGATGTGGGCCGGCCCCCACCCCCCAAGGCTATAGCCCACCCGTTTTTGTGGCATTTTTCCGCTGGACGAACTTGGCGCCCCGGCCTTCGGGCGGTTATTTTTGGCTGAGGCTGTGCCCGCAGCTTATTTTTGGCACACGGAGACGCCCTCGCAAAGTCTCGCGCCATTCCGAGTCCGGCGGACGAAGTTGGCCAGCCCCACCCCCCCAAGGCTATAGCCCACCCGTTTTTGTGGCCTTTTTCCGCTGGATGAACTTGGTGCCCCCGGCCTTCGGGGCGGTTTTTTTTTGGGAGCGGCTGTGGTCGCGGCCTATTTTTGGCACACGGAAGTGCCTCGCAAAGTCTCACGCCATTCCGAGTTTGGCGGACGAAGTGGGCCAGCCCCACCCGTTTTTGTGGGCTTTTTCCGCTGGGACCGAAACTTGGCGCCTCGGCTTCGGGCTGTTATTTTTGGGTGCGGCTGTGCCCGCGGCCTATTTTTGGCACACCGGAGGCGCCTTGCAAAGTCTCGCGCCATTCAGAGTCCGGCGGACGATGTTGGCCGGCGCCACCGCCCAAGGCTATAGCCCACCCGTTTTTGTGGCATTTTTCCGCTGGACGAACTTGGTGCCCCGGCCTTCGGGCTGTTATTTTTGGGTGCGGCTGTGCCCGCGGCCTATTTTTGGCACACCGGAGGTGCCTCACAAAGTCTCGCGCCATTCCGTGCCCGGCGGAACGAAGTTGGCCAGCCCCACCCCCCCAAGCCTATAGCCCACCCGTTTTTGTGGGCTTTTTCCGCTGGACGAACGTGGCGCCCCGGCTTTCGTGCGGTTATTTTTGGGCGCGGCAGTGCCCGCGGCCTATTTTTGGCACATGGAGACGCCTCGCAAACGCTCACGCCATTCCGAGTCCGGCGGACGAAATTGGCCAGCCCCACCCCCCCAAGGCTATAGCCCACCCGTTTTTGTGGGCTTTTTCCGCTGGACGAACTTGGCGCCCCGGCCTTTGGGCGGTTATTTTTGGGCGCGGCTGTGCCCATAGCCTATTTTTTGCTCACGGAGGCACCTCGCAAAGTCTCGCGCCATTCCGAGTCCGGCGGACGAAGTTGGCCAGCCCCACCCCCCAAGGCAATAGCCCACCCGTTTTTGTGGCATTTTTCCGCTAGACGAACTTGGCGCCCCCGTCCTCGGGCGGTTATTTTTGGGCGCGACTGTGCCCGCGGCCTATTTTTGGCACACGGAGGTGCCTCGCAAAGTCACGCGCCATTCCGAGTCAGGCGGACGAAGTCGGCCAGCCCCACCCCCCAAGGCTATAGCCCACCCGTTTTTGTGGCCTTTTTCCGCTGGACGAACGTGGCGCCCCCGGCCATCGGGCGGTTGTTTTTGGGGCGCGCTGTGCCCGCGGCCTATTTTTGGCACACGGAGGCGGGTTGCAAAGTCTCGCGCCATTCCGAGCCCGGCGGATGAAGTTGATCAGCCCCACCCCCCAAGGATATAGCCCACCCCGTTTTTGTGGGCTTTTTCCGCTGGACGAACTTGGCGCCCAAGCCTTCGGCTTGTTATTTTTGGGCGCGGCTGTGCCCGCGGCCTATTTTTGGCACACGGAGGCAGCTCGCAAAGTCTCGCGCCATTCCGAGTCCGGCGGACGAAGTTGGCCAGCCCCACCCCCCAAGGCTATAGCCCACCCGTTTTTGTGGCCTTTTTCCGCTGGACGAACTTGGCGCCCCGGCGTTCGGGCAGTTATTTTTTGGCGCGGCTGTGCCCGCAGCCACTTTTTGCAACATGGAGGCGCCTCGCAAAGTCGCGTGCCATTCCGAGTCCGGCGGACACGAAGTTGGCCAGCCGCACCCCCCAAGGCTATAGCCCACCCGTTTTTGTGGCCTTTTTCCGCTGGACGAACTTGGCGCCCCGGCCTTCGGGCGGTTATTTTTGGCTGCGGCTGTGCCCGCGGCCTATTTTTGGCACACGGATTCACATCGCAAAGTCTCACACCATTCCGAGTCCGGCGGATGAAGTTGGCCAGCCCCACCCCCCAAGGCTATAGCCCACCCGTTTTTGTGACATTTTTCCGCTGGACGAACTTGGCGCCCCGCCCTTCGGGCTGTTATTTTTGGGCGCGACTGCACCCGCGGCCTATTTTTGGCACACGGAGGCTCCTCGCAAAGTCTCGCGCCATTCCGAGTCCGGCGGACGATGTTGGCCAGCCCCACCCCCCAAGGCTATAGCCCACATGTTTTTGTGGCATTTTTCCGCTGGACGAACTTGGCGCCCCGGCCTTCAGGCTGTTATTTTTTGGCACGGGCTGTGCCCGCGGCCACTTTTTGGCACACGGAGGCGCCTCGCAAAGTCTCGTGCCATTCCGAGTCCGGCGGACGAAGTTGGCCAGCCCCACCCCCCCAAGCCTATAGCCCACCCGTTTTTGTGGGCTTTTTCCGCTGGACGAACGTGGCGCCCCGGCTTTCGTGCGGTTATTTTTGGGCGCGGCAGTGCCCGCGGCCTATTTTTGGCACATGGAGACGCCTCGCAAACTCTCACGCCATTCCGAGTCCGGCGGACGAAATTGGCCAGCCCCACCCCCCAAGGCTATAGCCCACCCGTTTTTGTGGGCTTTTTCCGCTGGACGAACTTGGCGCCCCGGCCTTTGGGCGGTTATTTTTGGGCGCGGCTGTGCCCATAGCCTATTTTTGGCTCACGGAGGCACCTCGCAAAGTCTCGCGCCATTCCGAGTCCGGCGGACGAAGTTGGCCAGCCCCACCCCCCAATGCTATAGCCCACCCGTTTTTGTGGGCTTTTTCCGCTGGACGAACTTGGCGCCCCGGCCTTCGGGCTGTTATTTTTGGGCGCGGCTGTGCCCGCGGCCTATTTTTGGCACACGGAGACGCCTCACAAATTCTCCCACCATTCCGACTCCGGCGGACGAAGTTGGCCAGCCCCACCCCCCAAGGCTATTGCCCACCCATTTTTGTGGCATTTTTCCGCTGGACGAACTTGGCGCCCCGCCCTTCGGGTGGCTATTTTTGGGCGCGGCTGTTCCCGGGGCCTATCTTGGGCTCACGGAGGCGCCTCGCAAAGTCTCCCGCCATTCCGAGTCCGGCTGACGATGTTGGCCAGCCCCACCCCCTATGGCTATAGCCCACCCGTTTTTGTGGCATTTTTCCGTTGGACGAACTTGGCGCCCCGGCCTTCGGGCAGTTATTTTTGGGCGCGGCTGTACCCGTGGCCTATTTTTGGCACACGGAGGCGCCTCGCAAAGTCTCGCGCCATTCCGAGTCCGGCGGACGAAGTTGGCCAGCCCCACCCCCCAATGCTATAGCCCACCCGTTTTTGTGGGCTTTTTTCGCTGGACGAACTTGGCGCCCCGGCCTTCGGGCAGTTATTTTTGGGCGCGGCTGTGCCCGCGGCCTATTTTTGGCAAACGGAGGTGCCTCGCAAAGTTTCGCGCCATTCCGAGTCCGGCGGACGAAGTTGGCCAGCCCAACCCCCCGAAGTTATAGCCCACCCATTTTTGTGGCATTTTTCCGCTGGACGAACTTGGCGCTCCGGCCTTCGGGCGGTTATTTTTGTGCGCAGCTGTGTCCACGGCCTAGTTTTGGTACACAGAGGCGCCTCGCAAAGTCTCGCGCCATTCCGAGTCCGGCGGACGAAGTCGGCCAGCCCCACCCCCCAATGCTATAGCCCACCCGTTTTTGTGGGCTTTTTCCGCTGGACGAACTTGGCGCCCCGGCCTTCGGGCGGTTATTTTTGGGCGCGGCTGTGCCCGTGGCCTATTTTTGGCACACGGAGGCGCCTCACAAATTCTCGCACCATTCCGACTCCGGCGGACAAAGTTAGCCAGCCCCACCCCCCAAGGCTATAGCCCACCCGTTTTTGTGGCCTTTTTCCGCTGGACGAACTTGGCGCCCCGGCCTTCGGGCTGTTATTTTTGGCTGAGGCTGAGCCCACGGCCTATTTTTGGCACATGGAGGCGCATCGCAAAGTCTCGCGCCATTCCAAGTCAGGCGGACGATGTTGGCCAGCCCCACCCCCTAAGGCTATGGCCCACCCGTTTTTGTGGCATTTTTCCGCTGGACGAACTTGGCGCCCCGGCCTCGGGCAGTTATTTTTGGGTGCGGCTGTGCCTGCAGCCTATTTTTGGCACACGGAGGTGCCCTCGCAAAGTCTCGCGCGATTCCGTGTCCGGCGGACGAAGTTGGCCAGCCCCACCCCCCAAGGCTATAGCCCACCCATTTTTGTGGCATTTTTTCCGCTGGACGAACTTGGCGCCCCGGCCTTCGGGCTGTTATTTTTGGCTTCGGCTGCACCCGCGGCCTATGTTTCGCACACGGAGGCGCATCGCAAAGTCTCGCGCCATTCCGAGTCCGGCGGACGATGTTGGCCAGCCCCACCCCCCAAGGCTATAGCCCACCCGCTTTTGTGGGCTTTTTCACGCAGGACGAACTTGGCGCCCCGGCCTTCGGGGCGGTTTATTTTTGGGCGCGGCTGTGCCCACGGCCACTTTTTGGCAAACGGAGGTGCCTCGCAAAGTCTCGCACCATTCCGAGTCAGGCGGACGAAGTTCGCCAGCCCCACCACCCAAGGCTATAGCCCACCCGTTTGTTGTGGCATTTTTCCGCTAGACGAACTTGGCGCCCCGGCCTCGGGCAGTTATTTTTGGGTGCGGCTGTGCCTGCAGCCTATTTTTGGCACACGGAGGTGCCTCGCAAAGTCCTCGCGCGATTCCGTGTCCGGCGGACGAAGTTGGCCAGCCCCACCCCCCAAGGCTATAGCCCACCCGTTTTTGTGGCCTTTTGCCGCTGGACGAACGTGGCGTCCCGGCCATCGGGCGGTTGTTTTTGGGCGCGGCTGTGCCCGCGGCCTATTTTTGGCACACGGAGGCGGGTCGCAAAGTCTCGCGCCATTCCGAGCCCGGCGGACGAAGTTGATCAGCCCCACCCCCCAAGGATATAGCCCACCCGTTTTTTGTGGGCTTTTTCCGCTGGACGAACTTGACGCCCCGGCCTTCGGATTGTTATTTTTGGGTGCGGCTGTGCCCGCGGCCTATTTTTGGCACACGGAGGCACCTCGCAAAGTCTCGCGCCATTCCGAGTCCGGCGGACGAAGTTGGCCAGCCCCACACCCCAAGGCAATAGCCCACCCGATTTTGTGGGCTTTTTCCGCTGGACGAACTAGGCGCCCCGGCCTTCGGGTGGTTATTTTTAGGCGCGGGCTGTGCCCACGGCATATTTTTGGCTCATGGAGGCGCCTCGTAAAGTCTCGCGCCATTCCGAGTCCGGCGGACGAAGTTGGCCAGCCCCACCCCCCAAGGCAATAGCCCACCCGTTTTTGTGGCGTTTTTCCGCTGGACGAACTTGGCGCCCCGGCCTTCGGGTGGTTATTTTTGGGCGCGGCTGTGCCCGTGCCCTATTTTTGGCACACGGAGGCGGCTCGCAAAGTCTCGCGCCATTGCGAGTCCGGCGGACGAAGTTGGCAAGCCCCAGCCCCCAAGGCTATAGCCCACCCGTTTTTTGTGGCATTTTTCCGCTGGACGAACTTGGCGCCCCGGCCTTCGGGCGGTTATTTTTGGGCGCGGCTGTGCCCGCGGCCAATTTTTGGCACACAGAGACGCCTCGCAAAGTCTCGCGCCATTGCGAGTCCGGCGGACGAAGTTGGCAAGCCCCAGCCCCCAAGGCTATAGCCCACCCGTTTTTGTGGGATTTTTCCGCTGGACGAACTTGGCGCCCCGGCCTTCGTGCGGTTATTTTTGGGCGCGGCTGTGCCCGCGGCCTATTTTTGGCCCACAGAGGGGCCTCGCAAAGTCTCGCGCCATTCCGAGTCCGGCGGACGATGTTGGCCAGCCCCACCCCCTAAGGCTATAGCCCACCCGTTTTTGTGGCATTCTTCCGCTGGACGAACTTGGCGCCGCCCGGCCTTCGTGCGGTTATTTTTGGGCGCGGCTGTGCCCACGGTCTATTTTGGGCTCACGGAGACGCGTCGCAAACTCTCGCGCCATTCCGAGTCCGGCGGACGAAGTTGGCCAGCCCCAGCCCCCAAGGCTATAGCCCACCCGTTTTTGTGGGCTTTTTCCGCTGGACGAACTTGGCGCCTCGGCCTTCGGGCTGTTATTTTTGGGTACGGCTGTGCCCGCGGCCTATTTTTTGCACACGGAGGCGCCTCGCAAAGTCTCGCGCCATTCAGAGTCCGGCGGACGATGTGGGCCGGCCCCACCCCCCAAGGCTATAGCCCACCCGTTTTTGTGGCATTTTTCCGCTGGACGAACTTGGCGCCCCGGCCTTCGGGCGGTTATTTTTGGCTGAGGCTGTGCCTGCAGCTTATTTTTGGCACACGGAGACGCCTCGCAAAGTCTCGCGCCATTCCGAGTCCGGCGGACGAAGTCGGCCAGCCCCACCCCCCAATGCTATAGCCCACCCGTTTTTGTGGGCTTTTTCCGCTGGACGAACTTGGCGCCCCGGCCTTCGGGCGGTTATTTTTGGGCGCGGCTGTGCCCGTGGCCTATTTTTGGCACACGGAGGCGCCTCACAAATTCTCGCACCATTCCGACTCCGGCGGACAAAGTTAGCCAGCCCCACCCCCCAAGGCTATAGCCCACCCGTTTTTGTGGCCTTTTTCCGCTGGACGAACGTGGCGCCCCGGCCTTCGGGCTGTTATTTTTGGCTGAGGCTGAGCCCACGGCCTATTTTTGGCACATGGGGGCGCATCGCAAAGTCTCGCGCCATTCCAAGTCAGGCGGACGATGTTGGCCAGCCCCACCCCCTAAGGCTATAGCCCACCCGTTTTTGTGGCATTTTTCCGCTGGACGAACTTGGTGCCCCGGCCCTTCGGGCGGTTATTTTTGGGCGCGGCTGTGCCCGCGGCCAATTTTTGGTACACTGAGGTGCCTCGCAAAGTCTAGCGCCATTCCGAGTCCGGCGGACGAAGTTGGCCAGCCCCACCCCCCAAGGCTATAGCCCACCCGTTTTTGTTGGCTTTTTCCGGTGGACGAACGTGACGCCCCGGCCTTCAGGCGGTTATTTTTGGGAGCGGCTGTGCCCACGGCCACTTTTTGGCACACGGAGGTGCTTCGCAAAGTATTGCGCCATTCCGAGTCCGGCGGGCGAAGTTGGCTAGCCCCACCCCCCAAGGCTATAGCCCACCCGTTTTTGTGGCCTTTTTCCGCGGGACGAACTTGGAGCCCCGGCCTTTGGGCTGTTATTTTTGGGTGGAGCTGTGCCCGTGGCCACTTTTTGGCACATGGAGGCACCTCGCAAAGTCTCGCGCCATTCCAAGTCCGGCGGACGAAGTTGGCCAGCCCCACCCCCCAAGGCTATAGCCCACCCATTTTTGTGGCATTTTTCCGCTGGACGAACTTGGCGCCCCGGCCTTCGGGCTGTTATTTTTGGCTTCGGCTGCACCCGCGGCCTATGTTTCGCACACGGAGGCGCATCGCAAAGTCTCGCGCCATTCCGAGTCCGGCGGACGATGTTGGCCAGCCCCACCCCCCAAGGCTATAGCCCACATGTTTTTGTGGCATTTTTCCGCTGGACGAACTTGGCGCCCCGGCCTTCAGGCTGTTATTTTTTGGCACGGCTGTGCCCGCGGCCACTTTTTGGCACACGGAGGTGCCTCGCAAAGTCTCGTGCCATTCCGAGTCCGGCGGACGAAGTTGGCCAGCCCCACCCCCCAAGGCTATAGCCCACCCGTTTTTGTGGCCTTTTTCCGCTGGACGAACTTGGCGCCCCGGCGTTCGGGCTGTTATTTTTTGGCGCGGCTGTGCCTGCAGCCACTTTTTGGCACATGGAGGCGCCTCGCAAAGTCGCGTGCCATTCCGAGTCCGGCGGACGAAGTTGGCCAGCCGCACCCCCCAAGGCTATAGCCCCACCCGTTTTTGTGGCCTTTTTCCGCTGGACGAACTTCGCGCCCCGGCCTTCGGGCGGTTATTTTTGGCTGCGGCTGTGCCCGCGGCCTATTTTTGGCACACGGATTCACATCGCAAAGTCTCACACCATTCCGAGTCCGGCGGATGAAGTTGGCCAGCCCCACCCCCCAAGGCTATAGCCCACCCCGTTTTTGTGACATTTTTCCGCTGGACGAACTTGGCGCCCCGCCCTTCGGGCTGTTATTTTTGGGCGCGACTGCACCCGCGGCCTATTTTTGGCACACCGGAGGCTCCTCGCAAAGTCTCGCGCCATTCCGAGTCCGGCGGACGATGTTGGCCAGCCCCACCCCCCCAAGGCTATAGCCCACATGTTTTTGTGGCATTTTTCCGCTGGACGAACTTGGCGCCCCGGCCTTCAGGCTGTTATTTTTTGGCACGGCTGTGCCCCGCGGCCACTTTTTGGCACACGGAGGCGCCTCGCAAAGTCTCGTGCCATTCCGAGTCCGGCGGACGAAGTTGGCCAGCCCCACCCCCCAAGGCTATAGCCCACCCGTTTTTGTGGCCTTTTTCCGCTGGACGAACTTGGCGCCCCGGCCTTCGGGCTGTTATTTTTTGGCGCGGCTGTGCACCGCGGCCACTTTTTGGCACACGGAGGCACCTCGCAAAGTCTCGTGCCATTCCGAGTCCCGGCGGACGAAATTGGCCAGCCCCACCCCCCAAGGCTATAGCCCACCCGTTTTTGTGGCCTTTTTCCGCTGGACGAACTTGGCGCCCCGGCTTTCGGGCGGTTATTTTTGGGCGCGGCTGTTCCCGCCGGCCTATGTTTCGCACATGGAGGCACCTCACAAAGTCTCGCGCCATTCCGAGTCCGGCGGACGAAGTTGGCCAGCCCCACCCCCCAAGGCTATAGCCCACCCGTTCTTGTGACATTTTTCCGCTGGACGAACTTGGCGCCCCGGTCTTCGGGCCGTTATTTTTGGGCGCGGCTGTGCCCGCGGCCACTTTTTGGCACACCGAGGTGCCTCGCAAAGTCTCGCGCCATTCCAAGTCTGGCGGACGAAGTGGGCCAGCCCCACCCCCCAATGCTATAGCCCACCCGTTTTTGTGGCCTTTTTCCGCTGGACGAACTTGGCGCCCCGGTCTTCGGGCCGTTATTTTTGGGCGCGGGCTGTGCCCACGGCCACTTTTTGGCACACGGAGGTGCCTCGCAAAGTCTCGCGCCATTCCGAGTCCGGCGGACGAAGTTGGCCAGCCCCACCCCCCCCAAGGCTATAGCCCACCCGTTTTTGTGGCCTTTTTTCCGCTGGACGAATTTGGCGCCCCGGCCTTCGGGTGGTTATTTTTGGCTGCGGCTGAGTTCGCGGCCTATTTTTGGCACGCGGGAGGCCCCCTCGCAAAGTATCGCGGCATTCCGAGTCCGGCGGACGAAGTTGGCCAGCCCCACCCCCCAAGGCTATAGCCCCACCCGTTTTTGTGGCCTTTTGTCCGCTGGACGAACTTGGCGCCCCGGCCTTTCGGGCGGTTATTTTTGGGTGCGGCTTTGCCCGCGGACTATTTTTGGCACACGGAGGGCCCCTCGCAAAGTCTCACGCCATTCCGAGTCCGGCGGACAAAGTCGGCCAGCCCCACCCCCCAAGGCTATAGCCCACCCGTTTTTGTGTCCTTTTTCCGCTGGACAAACTTAGCGCCCCGGCCTTCGAGTGGTTATTTTTGGGTGCGGCTTTGCCCGTGGCCTAGTTTTGGCACACGGAGGCCCCTCGCAAAGTCTCGCGGTTTTGTGGCCTTTTTCCGCTGGACGAACTTAGCGCCCCGGCTTTCGCGCAGTTATTTTTGGGCGCGGCCTTGCCCGCGGCCTATTTTTGGCACACGGAGGCTCCTCGTAAAGTCTCGCGTCATTCCGAGTCCGGCGGACGAAGTCGGCCAGCCCCACCCCCCAAGGCTATAGCCCACCTGTTTTTGTGGCCTTTTTCCGCTGGACGAACTTGGCGCCCCGGCCTTCGGGCGGTTATTTTTGGGCGCGGCTTTGCCCGCGGACTATTTTTGGCACACGGAGGCCCCTCGCAAAGTCTCGCGCCATTCCGAGTCCGGCGGACGAAGTCGGCCAGCCCCACCCCCCAAGGCTATAGCCCACCCGTTTTTGTGTCCTTTTTCCGCTGGACAAACTTAGCGCCCCGGCCTTCGGGCGGTTATTTTTGGGCGCGGCTTTGCCCGTGGCCTAGTTTTGGCTCACGGAGGCCCCTCGCAAAGTCTCGCGGCATTCCGAATCCGGCGGACGAAGTTGGCCAGCCCCACCCCCCAAGGCTATAACCCGTCCGTTTTTTGTGGCCTTTTTCCGCTGGACGAACTTGGCGCCCCGGCCTTCGCGCAGTTATTTTTGGGCACGGCCTTGCCCGCGGCCTATTTTTGGCACACGGAGGCTCCTTGGAAAGTCTCGCGTCATTCGAGTCCGGCGGACGAAGTCGGCCAGCCCCACCGCCCAAGGCTATAGCCCACCCGTTTTTGTGGCCTTTTTCCGCTGGGACGAACTTGGCGCCCCGGCCTTCGGGCGGGTTATTTTTGGGCGCGGCTTTGCCCGCGGCCTATTTTTGGCACACGGAGGCCCCTCGCAAAGTCTCGCGCCATTCCAATTCCGGCGGACGAAGTAGGCCAGCCCCACCCCCCAAGGCTATAACCCACCCGTTTTTGTGGCCTTTTTCCGCTGGACGAACTTGGCGCCCCGGCCTTCGGGCGGTTATTTTTTGGCGTGGCTTTGTCCATGGCCTCTTTTTGGCACACGGAGGCCCCTCGTAAAGTCTCGCACCATTCCGAGGCCGGCGGCCCGAAGTTGGCCAGCCCCACCCCTCAAGGCTATAGCCCACCCGTTTTTGTGGCCTTTTTCGCTGGACGAACTTGGCGCCCCGGCCTTCGGGCAGTTATTTTTGGGCGCGGCTTTGGCTGCGGCCTATTTTTGGCACACGGAGGCCCCTCGCAAAGTCTCGTGGCATTCCGTGTTCCGGCGGACGAAGTTGGCCAGCCCCACCCCCCAAGGCTATAGCCCACCCGTTTTTGTGGCATCTTTCCGCCGGACGAACTTGGCGCCCCGGCCTTTGGGCGGTTATTTTGGGCGTTGCTTTGTCTGCGGCCTATTTTTGGCACACGGAGGCCCCTCGCAAAGTCTCGCGGCATTCCGAGTCCGGCGGACGAAGTTGGCCAGCCCCACCCCCCAAGGCTATAGCCCACCCGTTTTTGTGGCCTTTTTCCACAGGACGAACTTGGCGCCCCCGGCCTTCGGTCGCCTATTTTTGGCTGTGGCTGTACCCCGCGGCTTATTTTTGGCACACGGAGGCCCCTCGTAAAGTCTCGCGCCATTCCGAGTCCGGCGGACGAAGTTGGCCAGCCCCACCCCCCAAGGCTATAGCCCACCCGTTTTTTTGGCCTTTTTCCGCTGGACGAACTTGGCGCCCTGGCCTTCGGTCGCTTATTTTTGGGTGAAGCTGTGCCCGCGGCCTATTTTTGGCACACGGAGGCCCCTCGCAAAGTCTCGCGCCATTCCGAGTCCGGCGGACGAACTTGGCCAGCCCAACCCCCCAAGGCTTTAGCCCACCCGTTTTTTTTGGCCTTTTTCCGCTGGTCGAACTTGGCGCCCCGGCCTTCGGTCACATATTTTTGGGTGAAGCTGTGCCCCGCGGCCTATTTTTGGCACACGGAGGCCCCTCGCAAAGTCTCGCGGCATTCCGAGTCCGGCGGACAAACTTGGTGCCCCGGCCTTCGGGCGGTTATTTTTGGGCGCGGCTTTGGCCGCGGCCTATTTTTGGCACACGGAGGCCCCCTCGCAAAGTCTCGCGGCATTCCGAGTCCGGCGGACGAAGTTGGCCAGCCCCACCCCCCAAGGCTATAGCCCACCCGTTTTTGTGGCCTTTTTCCGCTGGACGAACTTGGCGCCCCGGCCTTCGGTGCGGTTATTTTTGGGCGCGGCTTTGCTCGCGGCCTATTTTTAGCACACGGAGGCCCCCTCGCAAAGTCTCGCGCCATTCCGAGTCCGGCGGACGAAGTCGGCCAGCCCCACCCCCCCAAGGCTATAGCCCACCCGTTTTGGTGGCCTTTTTCCGCAGGAGGAACTTGGCGCCCCGGCCTTCGGGCGGTTATTTTTGGGCGTGGTTTTGCCCGCGGGCCTATTTTTGGTACACGGAGGCCCCTCGCAAAGTATCGCGGCATTCCGAGTCCGACGGGACGAAGTTGGCCAGCCCCCACCCCTCAAGGCTATAGCCCACCCGTTTTTGTGGCCTTTTTCAGCCGGACGAACTTGGCGCCCCGGCCTTTGGGCGGTTATTTTTGGGCGTGGCTTTGCCTGCGGCCTATTTTTGGCACACGGAGGGCCCCTCGCAAAGTCTCGCGGCATTCCGAGTCCGGCGGACAAACTTGGTGACCCGGCCTTCGGGCGGTTATTTTTGGCGCGGCTTTGGCCGCGGCCTATTTTTGGCACACGGAGGCCCCCTCGCAAAGTCTCACGGCATTCCGAGTCCGGCGGACGAAGTCGGCCAGCCCCACCACCCAAGGCTATAGTCCACCCGTTTTTGTGGCCTTTTTCCCGCTGGACGAACTTGGCGCCCCGGCCTTCGGGCGGTTATTTTTGGGCGCGGCTTTGGTCGCGGCCTATTTTTGGCACCACGGAGGCCCCTCGCAAAGTCTTACCGCCATTCCGAGTCCGGCGGAGGAAGTCGGCCAGCCCCACCCCCCCAAGGCTATAGCCCACCCGTTTTGGTGGCCTTTTTCCGCAGGAGGAACTTGGCGCCCCGGCCTTCGGGCGGTTATTTTTGGGCGTGGTTTTGCCCGCGGCCTATTTTTGGCACACCGGAAGGCCCCCTCGCAAAGTATCGCGGCATTCCGAGTCCGACGGACGAAGTTGGCCAGCCCCACCCCTCAAGGCTATAGCCCACCCGTTTTTGTGGCCTTTTTCAGCCGGACGAACTTGGCGCCCCGGCCTTTGGGCGGTTATTTTTGGGCGTGGCTTTGCCTGCGGCCTATTTTTGGCACACGGAGGCCCCTCGCAAAGTCTCGCGGCATTCCGAGTCCGGCGGACGAAGTGGGCCAGCCCCACCCCCCAAGGCTATAGCCCACCCGTTTTTGTGGCCTTTTTCCACGGGACGAACTTGGCGCCCCGGCCTTCGGTCGACTATTTTTGGGTGCGGCTGTACCTGCGACCTATTTTTGGCACACGGAGGCCCCTCGTAAAGTCTCGCGCCATTCCGAGTCCGGCGGACGAAGTCGGCCAGCCCCCACCCCCCCCAAGGCTATAGCCCACCCCGATTTTGTGGCCTTTTTCCGCCGGACGAACTTGGCGCCCCCGGCCTTCGGGCGGTTATTTTTGGGCGTGGCTTTTCCCCACGGCCTATTTTTTGGCACAGATCGGAGGCCTCTCGCAAAGTCTCGCGGCATTCCGAGTCCGACGGACGAAGTTGGCCAGCCCCACCCCCCAAGGTTATAGCCCACCCGTTTTTGTGGCATTTTTTCCGCTGGACGAACTTGGCGCCCCGGCCTTCGGGCGGTTATTTTTGGTCGCAGCTTTGCCCGCGTCCTATTTTTAGCACATAGAGGCCCCTCGCAAAGTCTCGCGGCATTCCGAGTCCGGCGGATGAAGTTGGCCAGCCCCACCCCCCAAGGCTATAGCCCCACCCGTTTTTGTGGCCTTTTTCCACAGGCGAACTTGGCGCCCTGGCCTTCGTTCGCCTATTTTTGGGTGCGGCTGTACCCGCGGCCCTTTTTTGGCACACGGAGGCCCCTTGCAAAGTCTCGCGCCAATCCGAGTCCGGCGGACGAACTTGGCCAGGCCCCACCCCCCCAAGGCTATAGCCCACCCGTTTTTTTTGGCCTTTTTCCGCTGGACGAACTTGGCGCCCCCGGCCTTCGGTTCGCTTATTTTTGGGTGAAGCTGTGCCTGCGGCCTATTTTTGGCACACGGAGGCCACTCGCAAAGTCTCGCGCCATTCCGAGTCCGGCGGACGAACTTGGCCAGCCCCACCCCCCAATGCTTTAGCCCACCCGTTTTTTTGGCCTTTTTCCGCTGGACGAACTTGGTGCGCCGGCCTTCGGTCGCTTTTTTTTGGGGTGAAGCTGTTCCCGCAGCCTATTTTTGGCACACGGAGGCTCCTCGCAAAGTCTCGCGGCATTCCGAGTCCGGCGGACGAACTTGGGGCCCCGGCCTTCGGGCGGTTATTTTTGGGTGCGGCTTTGCCCGTGGCCTATTTTTGGCAGACGCAGGCCCCTCACAAAGTCTCACGGCATTCCAAGTCCGGCGGACGAAGTTAGCCAGCCCCAGCCCCCAAGGCTATAGCCCACCCGTTTTTTTCCGCTGGACGAACTTGGCGGCCCGGTCTTCGGCCGGTTATTTCTTGGCGTGGCTTTGCCCGCGGGCCAATTTTTGGCACACCGGAGGCCCCCTCGCAAAGTATCGCGGCATTCCGAGTCCGGCGGACGAAGTTGGCCAGCCCCACCCCCCCAAGGTTATAGCACACCCGTTTTTGTGGCCTCTTTCCGCTGGACGAACTTGGCGCCCCGGCCTTCGGGCAGTTATTTTTGCGGCGGCTTTGTCCGCAGCCTATTTTTGGCCACACCGGAGGCCCCTCGCAAAGTCTCGTGGCATTCCGAGTTGGGCGGAGGAAGTTGGCCAGCCCCACCCCCCAAGGCTATAGCCCACCCGTTTTTTGTGGCCTTTTGCCGCTGGACGAACTTGGCGCCCCGGCCTTCGGGCGGTTATTTCGGGACGCGGCTTTGTCCGCGGCCTATTTTTGGCACACGGAGGCCCCTCGCAAAGTCTCGCGGCATTCCGAGTCCGGCGGACGAAGTTGGCCAGCCCCACCCCCCCAAGGCTGTAGCCCCACCCCGTTTTTGTGTCCTTTTTTCCGCTGGAACGTACTTGGCGCCCCCGGCCTTCGGGCGGTTATTTTTGGGCGCGACGCCTTTGCCGCGGCCTATTTTTGGCACACTGAGGCCCCTCGCAAAGTCTCACGGCATTCCGAGTTGGGCGCGACGAAGTTGGCCAGCCCCACCCCCCAAGGCTATAGCCCACCCGTTTTTGTGGCCTTTTTCCGCTGGACGAACTTGGCGCCCCGGCCTTTGGCCGGTTATTTCTTGGCGTGGCTTTGCCCCGCGGCCTATTTTTGGCACACGGAGGCCCCTCGCAAAGTCTCGCGGCGTTCCGAGTCCGGCGGACGAAGTGGGCCAGCCCCACCCCCAAAGGTTATAGCCCACCCCGTTTTTGTGGCCTTTTTCCTCTGGACGAACTTGGCGCCCCGGCCTTCGGGTGGTTAGTTCGGAGTACGGCTTTGCCCGCGGCCTATTTTTGGCACACGGAGGCCCCTCGCAAAGTCTCGCGGCATTCCGAGTCCGGCGGACGAAGTTGGCCAGCCCCACCCCCCCAAGGCTGTAGCCCACCCGTTTTTGTGTCCTTTTTCCGCTGGACGTACTTGGCGCCCCGGCCTTCGGGCGGTTATTTTTGGGCGCGGCCTTTGCCCGCGGCCTATTTTTGGCACACTGAGGCCCCTCGCAAAGTCTCACGGCATTCCGAGTTGGGGCGGGACGAAGTTGGCCAGCCCCCACCCCCCAAGGCTATAGCCCACCCGTTTTTTGTGGCCTTTTTCCGCTGGACGAACTTGGCGCCCCGGCCTTTGGCCGGTTATTTCTTGGCGTGGCTTTGCCCGCGGCCTATTTTTGGCACACGGAGGCCCCTCGCAAAGTCTCGCGGCGTTCCGAGTCCGGCGGACGAAGTGGGCCAGCCCCACCCCCCAAAGGTTATAGCCCACCCCGTTTTTGTGGCCTTTTTCCTCTGGACGAACTTGGCGCCCCCGGCCTTCGGGTGGTTAGTTCGGAGTACGGCTTTGCCCGCGGCCTATTTTTGGCATCACGGAGGCCCCTCGCAAAGTCTCGCGGCATTCCGAGTCCGGCGGACGAAGTTGGCCAGCCCCACCACCCAAGGCTATAGCCCACCCGTTTTTGTGGCCTTTTTTCCGCTGGACGAACTTGGCGCCCCGGCCTTCGGGCGGTTATTTTTGGGCGCGTATTTGTCCACAGCCTATTTTTGGCACACGGAGGCACCTCTCAAAGTCTCGCGGCATTCCGAGTTGGGCGGACGAAGTTCGCCAGCCCCACCCCCCAAGGCTATAGCCCACCCGTTTTTGTGGCCTTTTTCTGCTGGACGAACTTGGCGCCCCGGCCTTCGGGGGGTTATTTTTGGGAGCGGCTGTGCCCGCGGCCTATTTTTGCCACACGGAGGTGCCTCGCAAAGTCTCGCACCCATTCCCAGTCTGGCGGACGAAATAGGCCAGCCCCACCCCCCAAGGCTATAGCCCACCCGTTTTTGTGGCCTTTTTCCGCAGGACGAACTTGGTGCCCTGCCTTCGGGCAGTTATTTTTCAGCGCGGCTGCGCCCCGCGGCCTATTTTTGGCACACGGTGGCACCTCACAAAGTCTCGCGCCATTCCGAGTCTGGCGGACGAAGTGGGACAGCCCCACCCCCCCAAGGCTATAGCCCACCCGTTTTTGTGGCCATTTTCCGCTGGACGAACTTGGCTCCCCGGCCTTGGGGGGGGTTATTTTTGGGGCACGGCTGTGCTCGTGGCCTATTTTTGGCACACGGAGGTGCCTCGTAAAGTCTCGCTTCATTCCGAGTCCGCTGGACGAAGTTGGCCAGCCCCACCCCCCAAGGCTATAGCCCACCCGTTTTTTGTGGCCTTTTTCCGCTGGACGAATTTGGTGACCCGGCCCTTCGGGCGGTTATTTTTGGGCGCGGGCTGTGCCCACGGCCTATTTTTGGCACACGGTTGGCGCCTCGCAAAGTCTCGCGCCATTCTGAGTCCGGCGGACGAAGTTGGCCAGCCCCACCCCCCAAGGCTATCGCCCACCAGCCCGTTTTTTGTGGCCTTTTTCCGCTGGACGAACTTGGGCGCCCCGGCCTTCGGGAGGTTATTTTTGGGCGCGGGCTGTGCTCGTGGCCTATTTTTGGCACACGGAGGTGCCTCGTAAAGTCTCGCTTCATTCCGAGTCCGGCGGACGAAGGTGGCCAGTCCCACCCCCCCAAGGCTATAGCCCACCCCGTATTTTTGGCATTTTTCCGCGGGGACTTACTTGGCGCCCCGGCCTTCGGACAGTTATTTTTAGTCACGGCTGTGTCCGCGGCCTATTTTCGGCACACGGAGGTGGCTCGCAATGTCTCGAACCATTCGGAGTACGGCGGACGAAGTTGGCCAGCCCCACCCCCCCAAGGCTATAGCCCACCCGTTTTTATGGCCTTTTTCCGCAGGACGAACTTGGCACCACCCGGCCTTCGGGCGGGTATTTTTCGGCGCAGCTGTGCCCGCAGCCTGTTTTTGGCACACGGAGGCGCATCACAAGGTCTCGCCCCATTCCGAGTCCGGCGGACGAAGTTGGCCAGCCGCCACCCCCCAAGGCTATAGCCCACCCGTTTTTGTGGCCTTTTTCCGCAGGACGAACTTGGCACCCCCGGCCGTCAGACGGTTATTTTTTGTCGCGGCTGTGCCGCGTCCTATTTTTGGCACACGGAGGTGCCTTGCAAAGTCTCGCGCCATTCCGAGTCCGGCGGACGAAGTTGGCCAGACCCCACCGCCCAAGGCAATAGCCCACCCGTTTTTGTGGCCTTTTTCCGCTGGACGAATTTGGCGACCCCGGCCGTCGGACGGTTATTTTTGGTCGCGGCTGTCCCGCAGCCTATTTTTGGCACACGGAGGTGCCTCGCAAAGTCTCGCGCCATTCCGAGTCCGGCGGATGAAGTTGGCCAGCCCCACCCCCCAAGGCTATAGCCCACCCGTTTTTTTGGCCTTTTTCCGCTGGACGAAGTTGGCCAGCCCCACCTCCCAAGGCTATAGCCCACCCCGTTTTTGTGGCCTTTTTCCGCTGGACGAATTTGGCGACCCGGCCTTCGGGCGGTTATTTTTGGGCGCGGCTGTGCCCACGGCCTATTTTTGGCACACGTTGGCGCCTCGCAAAGTCTCGCGCCATTCTGAGTCCGGCGGACAAAGTTGGCCAGCCCCACACCCCAAGGCTATAGCCCACCCATTTTTGTGACCTTTTTCCGCTGGACAAACTTGGCGCCCCGGCCTTCGGGGTGTTATTTTTGGGCGCGGCCGTGCCTGTGGCCTATTTTTGGCACACGAAGGTGCCTCGCAAAGTCTCGCGCCATTCCGAGTCCGGCGGACGAATTGGGCCAACCCCACCGCCCAAGGCTATAGCCCACCCGTTTTTGTGGACTTTTTCCGCTGGAAGAACTTGGCGCCCCGGCCTTCGGACGGTTATTTTTGGTCGCGGCCGTGTCCGCGGCCTATTTTTGGCACACGGCGGTGCCTCGCAAAGTCTCGAACCATTCGGAGTACGGCGGACGAAGTTGGCCAGCCCCACCCCCCAAGGCTATTGCCCACCCGTTTTTGTGGCCTTTTTCCGCAGGACGAACTTGGCGCCCCGGTCTTCGGGCGGATATTTTTCGGTGCGGCTGTGCCCGCAGCCTGTTTTTGGCACACGGAGGCGCATCGCAAGGTCTCGCCCCATTCCGAGTCCGGCGGACGAAGTTGGCGAGCCCCAGCCCCCAAGGCCATAGCCCACCCGTGTTTGTGGACTTTTTCCGCTGGACGAACTTGGCGCCCCGGCCTTCGGGGTGTTATTTTTGGGCGCGGCTGTGCCCGCGGCCTATTTTTGGCACACGGAGGCGCCTCGCAAAGTCTCGCGCCATTCTGAGTCCGGCGGACGAAGTTGGCCAGCCCCACCCCCCAAGGCTATAGCCCACCCGTTTTTGTGGCCTTTTTCCGCAGGACGAACTTGGCGCCCCGGCCGTCAGACGGTTATTTTTGGTCGCGGCTGTGCCGCGTCCTATTTGTCGCACACGGAGGTGCCTTGCAAAGTCTCGCGCCATTCCGAGTCCGGCGGACGAATTGGGCCAACCCCACCGCCCAAGGCTATAGCCCACCCGTTTTTGTGGACTTTTTCCGCTGGAAGAACTTGGCGCACCGGCCTTCGGACGGTTATTTTTGGTCGCGGCCGTGTCCGCGGCCTATTTTTAGCACACGGCGGTGCCTCGCAAAGTCTCGAACCATTCGGAGTACGGCGGACGAAGTTGGCCAGCCCCCACCCCCCAAGGCTATTGCCCACCCGTTTTTGTGGCCTTTTTCCGCAGGACGAACTTGGCGCCCCGGCCTTCGGGCGGATATTTTTCGGTGCGGCTGTGCCCGCAGCCTGTTTTTGGCACACGGAGGCCCCCTCACAAAGTCTCGCGCCATTCCGATTCCGGCGGACGAAGTGGGCCAGCCCCACCTCCCAAGGCTATAGCCCACCCGTTTTTGTGGCCTTTTTCCGCTGGACGAACTTGGCTCCCCGGCTTCGGGGGGTTATTTTTAGGCACGGCTGTGCCCGCGGCCTATTTTTGGCACAGGGAGGCGCCTCGCAAAGTCCCGCGCCATTCTGAGTCCGGCGGACGAAGTTGGCCCGCCCCACCCCCCAAGGCTATAGCCCACCCGTTTTTGTGGCCTTTTTTCTGCTGGACGAACTTGGCGCCCCGGCCTTCGGGGTGTTATTTTTGGGCGCGGCCGCGCCCGCGGCCTATTTTTGGCACACGGAGGTACCTTCGCAAAGTCTCGCACCATTTCGAGTCCGGCGGACGGTGTTGGCCAGCCCCACCCCCCAAGGCTATAGCCCACCCGTTTTTGTGGCCTTTTTCCGCTGGACGAACTTGGCGGCCCGGCCTTCGGGCGGTTATTTTTGGGGCCGGCTGTGACCGCGGCGTATTTTTGGCACACGGAGGCCCCTCACAAAGTCTCGCGCCATTCCGAGTCCGGCGGACGAAGTGGGCCAGCCCCACCCCCCAAGGCTATAGCCCACCCGTTTTTGTGGCTTTTTTTCCGCTGGACGAACTTGGCGCCCCGGCCTTCAGACGGTTATTTTTGGTCGCGCGGCTCTGCCCGCGGCCTTCTTTGTCACACAGAGCCACCTCGCAAAGTCTCACACCATTCCGAGTGCTGCACACGAAGTTGGCCAGCCCCACCCTCCAAGGCTATAGCCCACCCGTTTTTGTGGCCTTTTTCCGCAGGACTAACTTGGCGCCCCGGCCTTCGGGCTGTTATTTTTGGGTGCGGCTGTGCCCGCGGCTTATTTTTGGCACGCGGAGGCGCCTCGAAAAGACTCGTGCCATTCCATGTCCGGCGGACGAAGTTGGCCAGCCCCACCCCCCCAAGGCTATAGCCCACCCGTTTTTGTGGCCGTTTTCCCGCTGGACGAACTTGGCGCCCGACCTTCGGACGGTTATTTTTGGTCGCGGCTGTGCCCACGGCCTATTCTTGGCACACGGAGGTGCCTCGCAAAGTCTCGCACCATTCCCAGTCCGGCGGACGAAGTAGGCCAGCCCCACCCCCCAAGGCTATAGCCCACCCGTTTTTGTGGCCTTTTTCCGCAGGACGAACTTGGCGCCCCCGCCTTCGGGCGGTTATTATTGGGCGCGGCTGTCCCGCGGCCTATTTTTGGCACACGGAGGCGCCTCACAAAGGCTCGTGACATTCTGAGTCCTGCGGACGAAGTTGGCCAGCCCCACCCCCCAAGGCTATAGCGCATCCGTTTTTGTGGCCTTTTTCCGCTGGACGAACTTGGCGGCCCGGCCTTCGTGCGGTTATTTTTGGACGCGGCTGTGCCCGCAGCCTATTTTTTTCACACGGAGGTGCCTCACAAAGTATCGCGCCATTCCGATTCCGGCGGACGAAGTTGGCCAGCCCCACCCCCCAAGGCTATAGCCCATCCGTTTTTGTGGCCTTTTTCCGCTGGACGAACTTGGCGCTACAGCCTTCGGGCATTTATTTTTTGGCGCGGCTGCGCCCGTGGCCTATTTTTGGCACACGGAGGCGCCTCGCAATGTCTCGCGCCATTCCGAGTCCGGTGGACGAAGTTGGCCAGCCCCACCGCCCAAGGCTATAGCCCACCCGTTTTTGTGGCCTTTTTCCCCTGGACGAACTTGGCGCCCCGGCCTTCGGGCTGTTATTTTTGGGCACAGCTGTGTCCACTGCCTATTTTTGGCACACGGAGGTGCCTCGCAAAGTCTCGCGCCGTTCCGAGTCCAGCGGACGAAGTTGGCCAGCCGCACCCCCCAAGGCTATAGCCCACCCGTTTTTGTGGCCTTTTTCCGCTGGACGAACTTGGCGCCCCGGCCTTCGGACGGTTATTTTTGGTCGCGGCTGTGCTCGCGGCCTTTTATTAGCACACGGAGGTGCCTCGCAAAGGCTCGCACCATTCCGAGTCCGGCGGACGAAGTTGGCGAGCCCCACCTTCCAAGGCTACAGCCCACCCGTTTTTGAGGCCTTTTTCCCCTGGACGAACTTGGCGCCCCGGCCTTCGGGATGTCATTTTTGGGCACAGCTGTGTCCGCGGTCTATTTTGGGCACGCGGAGGTGCCTCGCAAAGTCTCGCGCCGTTCCGAGTCCGGCGGACGAAGTTGGCCAGCCGCACCCCCCAAGGCTATAGCCCACCCGTTTTTGTGGCCTTTTTCCGCTGGACGAACTTGGTGCCCCGGCCTTCGGGGGTTTATTTTTGGGAGCGGCTGTGCCCGCGGCCTATTTTTGGCACACAGAGGTGCCTCGCAAAGTCTCGCGCCATTCCGAGTCCGGCGGACGAAGTCGGCCAGCCCCACCCCCCAAGGCTATAGCGCACCAGTTTTTGAGGCCTTTTTCCCCTGGACGAACTTGGCGCCCCGGCCTTCGGGCTGTTATTTTTGGGCACAGCTGTGTCCGCGGCCTATTTTTGGCACGCGGAGGTGCCTCGCAAAGTCTCGCGCCGTTCCGAGTCCGGCGGACGAAGTTGGCCAGCCGCACCCCCCAAGGCTATAGCCCACCCGTTTTTGTGGCCTTTTTCCGCTGGACGAACTTGGCGCCCCGGCCTTCGGGGGGTTATTTTTGGGCGCGGCTATGCCCGCGGCCTATTTTTGGCACACGAAGGCGCCTCGCAAAGTCTCGTGCCATTCCAAGTCCGGCGGACAAAGTTGGCCAGCCCCACCCCCCCAAGGCTATTGCCCACCCGTTTTTGTGGCCGTTTTCCGCTGGACGAACTTGGCGCCCGACCTTCGGACGGTTATTTTTGGTCGCGGCTGTGCCCACGGCCTATTTTTGGCACACGGAGGTGCCTCGCAAAGTCTAGCACCATTCCCAGTCTGGCGGACGAAGTTGGTCAGCCCCACCCCCCAAGGCTATAGCCCACCCGTTTTTGTGGCCTTTTTCCGCTGGACGAACTTGGTGCCCCGGCCTTCGGGGGTTTATTTTTGGGAGCGGCTGTGCCCGCGGCCTATTTTTTGGCACACAGAGGTGCCTCGCAAAGTCTCGCGCCATTCCGAGTCCGGCGGACGAAGTTGGCCAGCCCCACCCCCCAAGGCTATAGCGCACCAGTTTTTGAGGCCTTTTTCCCCTGGACGAACTTGGCGCCCCGGCCTTCGGGCTGTTATTTTTGGGCACAGCTGTGTCCGCGGCCTATTTTTGGCACGCGGAGGTGCCTCGCAAAGTCTCGCGCCGATCCGAGTCCGGCGGACGAAGTTGGCCAGCCGCACCCCCCAAGGCTATAGCCCACCCGTTTTTGTGGCCTTTTTCCGCTGGACGAACTTGGCGCCCCGGCCTTCGGGGGGTTATTTTTGGGCGCGGCTGTGCCCGCGGCCTATTTTTGGCACACGAAGGCGCCTCGCAAAGTCTCGTGCCATTCCAAGTCCGGCGGACGAAGTTGGCCAGCCCCACCCCCCAAGGCTATTGCCCACCCGTTTTTGTGGCCGTTTTCCGCTGGACGAACTTGGCGCCCGACCTTCGGACGGTTATTTTTGGTCGCGGCTGTGCCCACGGCCTATTTTTGGCACACGGAGGTGCCTCGCAAAGTCTAGCACCATTCCCAGTCTGGCGGACGAAGTTGGTCAGCCCCACCCCCCAAGGCTATAGCCCACCCGTTTTTGTGGCCTTTTTCCGCTGGACGAACTTGGTGCCCCGGCCTTCGGGGGTTTATTTTTGGGAGCGGCTGTGCCCGCGGCCTATTTTTGGCACACAGAGGTGCCTCGCAAAGTCTCGCGCCATTCCGAGTCCGGCGGACGAAGTTGGCCAGCCCCACCCCCCAAGGCTATAGCGCACCAGTTTTTGAGGCCTTTTTCCCCTGGACGAACTTGGCGCCCCGGCCTTCGGGCTGTTATTTTTGGGCACAGCTGTGTCCGCGGCCTATTTTTGGCACGCGGAGGTGCCTCTTAAAGTCTCGCGCCGTTCCGAGTCCGGCGGACGAAGTTGGCCAGCCGCACCCCCCAAGGCTATAGCCCACCCGTTTTTGTGGCCTTTTTCCGCTGGACGAACTTGGTGCCCCGGCCTTCGGGGGTTTATTTTTGGGAGCGGCTGTGCCCGCGGCCTATTTTTGGCACACAGAGGTGCCTCGCAAAGTCTCGCGCCATTCCGAGTCCGGCGGACGAAGTCGGCCAGCCCCCACCCCCCAAGGCTATAGCGCACCAGTTTTTGAGGCCTTTTTCCCCTGGACGAACTTGGCGCCCCCGGCCTTCGGGCTGTTATTTTTGGGCACAGCTGTGTCCGCGGCCTATTTTTGGCACGCGGAGGTGCCTCGCAAAGTCTCGCGCCGTTCCGAGTCCGGCGGACGAAGTTGGCCAGCCGCACCCCCCCAAGGCTATAGCCCACCCGTTTTCGTGGCCTTTTTCCGCTGGACGAACTTGGTGCCCCCGGCCTTCGTGCGGTTATTTTTGGGCGTGGCTGTGCCTGCGGCCTATTTTTGCCACACGGAGGACGCTCGCAAAGTCTCGCGCCATTCCAAGTCCGGCGGAGGAAGTTGGTGAGCCCCACCCCCCAAGGCTATAGCCCACCCGTTTTTGTGGCCTTTTTCCGCGGGACGAACTTGGCGCCCCGGCGTTCGGGCGGTTATTTTTGGGAGCGGCTGTGCCCGCGGCCTATTTTTGGCACACGAGGGCCGGCCGCAAAGTCTGGGGGCATTCCGAGTCCGGCGGACGAAGTTTGCCAGCCCCACCCCCAAGGCTATAGCCCACCCGTTTTTTGGCCATTTTTCCGCTGGGGGGTCTTGGCACCCCGACCTTCGGGGGCTAGTTTTTGGGCGCGGCTGTGCCCGTGGCCTATTTTTGGCACACGGAGGCCGCTCGCAAAGTCTGGGGCCATTCCGAGTCCGGCGGACGAACTTCGCCCACGCCCCCCTCCAAGGCTATAGCCCACCCCGCTTTTTGTCCATTTTTCCGCTGGGGGGTCTTGGCACCCCGACCTTCGGGGGCTAATTTTTGGGCGCGGCTGTGTCCGTGCCCAGTTTTTGGCACACGAGGGCCGACTACAAAGTCTGGGGGCATTTCTAGTCCTGCGGACGAACTTCGCCCACGCCCCCCACCAAGGCTATAGCCCACCCGTTTTTTGGCCATTTTTCCGCTGGGGGGTCTTGGCACCCCGACCTTCGGGGGCTAATTTTTGGGCGCGGCTGTGCCCGTGGCCTATTTTTGGCAGACGAGGGCCGACCGCAAAGTCTGGGTCCATTCTGAGTCCTGCGGACGAACTTCGCCCACACCCCCCACCAAGGCTATAGCCCACCCGTTTTTGGGCCATTTTTCCGCTGGGGGGTCTTGGCAACCCGACCTTCGGGGGCTAATTTTTGGGCACGGCTGTGCCCGTGGCCTATTTTTGGCACACGAGGGCCGCCCGCAAAGTCTGGGGCCATTCCGAGTCCGGCGGACGAACTTCGCCCACGCCCCCAACCAAGGCTATAAACCACCCGTTTTTTGGCCATTTTTTCCGCTGGGGGGTCTTGGCACCCCGACCTTCGGGGGCTAATTTTTGGGCGCGGCTGTGTCCGTGGCCTATTTTTGGCAGACGAGGGCCGCCCGTATAGTCTGGGGCCATTCCGAGTCCTGCGGACGATCTTCGCCCACGCCCCCCACCAAGGCTATAGCCCACCCGTTTTATGGCTATTTTTCCGCTGGGGGGTCTTGGCACCCCGAACTTCGGGGGCTAATTTTTGGGCGCGGCTGCGCCCGTGGCCTATTTTTGGCACACGAGGGCCGCCCGCAAAGTCTGAGGCCATTCCGAGTCCTGCGGACGAACTTCGCCAACGCCCCCCACCAAGGCTATAGCCCACCCGTTTTTTGGCCATTTTTCCGCTGGGGGGTCTTGGCACCCCGACCTTCGGGGGCTAATTTTTCGGCGCGGCTGTGCCCGTGGCCTATTATTGGCACACGAGGGCCGCCCGCAAAGTCTTGGGCCATTCCGAGTCCTGCGGATGAACTTCGCCCACGCCCCCCACCAAGGCTATAGCCCACCCGTTTTTTGGCCATTTTTCCGCTAGCGCGTCTTGAAACCCCGACCTTCGGGGGCTAATTTTTGGGCGCGGCTGTGCCCGTGGCCTATTTTTGGCACACGAGGGCCGCCCGCAAAGTCTGGGGCCATTTCGAGTCCGGCGGACGAACTTCGCCCACGCCCCCCACCAAGGCTATAGGCCACCCGTTTTTTGGCCATTTTTCAGCTGGGGGGTCTTGGCACCCCGACCTTCGGGGGCTAATTTTTGGGCGCGGCTGTGCCCGTGGCCTATTTTTGGCACACGAGGGCCGCCCGCAAAGTCTGGGGCCATTCCGAGTCCGGCTGACGAATTCGCCCACGCCCCACGCCAAGGCTATAAACCACCCGTTTTTTGGCCATTTTTCCGCTGGGGGGTCTTGGCACCCCGACCTTCGGGGGCTAATTTTTGGGCGCGGCTGTGCCCGTGGCCTATTTTTGGCACACGAGGGCCGCCCCGTAAAGTCTGGGCCCATTCCGAGTCCGGCGGACGAACTTCGCCCACGACCCCCACCAAGGCTAGAAACCACCCGTTTTTTGGCCATTTTTCCGCTGGGGGGTCTTGGCACCCCGACCTTCGGGGGCTAATTTTTGGGCGCGGCTGTGTCTGTGGCCTATTTTTGGCAGACGAGGGCCGCCCGCAAAGTCTGGGGCCATTCCGAGTCCTGCGGACGAACTTCGCCAACGCCCCCCACCAAGGCTATAGCCCACCCGTTTTTTGGCCATTTTTTCGCTGGGGGGTCTTGGCACCCCGACCTTCGGGGGCAAATTTTTGGGCGCGGCTGTGCCAGTGGCCAATTATTGGCACACGAGGGCCGCCCGCAAAGTCTTGTGCCATTCCGAGTCCTGCGGACGAACTTCGCCCACGCCCCCCACCAAGGCTATAGCCCACCCGTTTTTTGGCCATTTTTTCCGCTAGCGCGTCTTGAAACCCCGACCTTCGGGGGCTAATTTTTGGGCGTGGCTGAGATCGTGGCTTATTTTTGGCACACGATGGCCGCCCGCAAAGTCTGGGGCCATTTCGAATCCGGCGGACGAACTTCGCCCACGCCCCCCACGAAGGCTATAGGCCACCCTTTTTTTGGCCATTTTTCCGCTGGGGGGTCTTAGTACCCCGACCTTCGGGGGCAAATTTTTGGGCGCGGCTGTGCCCGTGGCCTAGTTTTGGCACACGGAGGCCGCCCGCAAAGTCTGGGGCCATTCCGAGTCCGGCGGACTAACTTCGCCCGCGCCCCCTACCAAGGCTATAGCCCACCCGTTTTTCGGGCCATTTTTCCGCTGGGGGGTCTTGGTACCCCGACATTCGGGGGCTAATTTTTGGGCGCGACTGTGCCCGTGCCCTATTTTTGGCACACGAGGGCCGCCCGCAAAGTCTGGGGCCATTCCGAGTCCTGCGGACGAACTTCGCCCACGGCCCCCCACCAAGGCTATAGCCCACCCGTTTTTTGGCCATTTTTCCGCTGGGGGGTCTTGGCACCCCGACCTTCGGGGGCTAATTTTTGGGCGCGGCTGTGCCCGTGGCCTACTTTTGGCACACGAGGGCCGCTCGCAAAGTCTGGGGCCATTTCGAGCCCGGAGGACGAACTTCGCCCACGCCCCCCACCGAGGCTATAGCCCACCCGTTTTTTGGCAACTTTTCCGCTGGGGGGTCTTGGCACCCCGACCTTTGGGGGCTAATTTTTGGGCGCGGCTGTGCTCGTAGCCTATTTTTGGCACACGAGAGCCGCCCGCAAAGTCTGGGGCCATTCCGAGTCCTGCGGACGAACTTCGCCCACGCCCCCCACCAAGGCTATAGCCCACCCGTTTTTTGGCCATTTTTCCGCTGGGGGGTCTTGGCACCCCGACCTTCGGGGGCTAATTTTGGGCGCGGCTGTGCCCGTGGCCTATTTTTGGCACACGAGGGCCTCCCGCAAAGTCTGGGGCCATTCCGAGTCCTGCGGACGAACTTCGCCCACGCCCCCCACCAAGGCTATAGCCCACCCGTTTTTTGGCCATTTTTTCCGCTGGGGGGTCTTGGCACCCCGATCTTCGGGGGCTAATTTTTGGGCGTGGCGGTGTCCGTGGCCTATTTTTGGCAGACGAGGGCCGCCCGCAAAGTCTGGGGCTATTCCGAGCCCTGCGGACGATCTTCGCCCACGCCCCCCACCAAGGCTATAGCCCACCCGTTTTTTGGCAACTTTTCCGCTCGGGGGTCTTGACACCCCGACCTTCGGGGGCTAATTTTTGGGCGCGGCTGTTCCCGTGGCCTATTTTTGGCACACGAGGGCCGCCCGCAAAGTCTGGGGCCATTTCGAGTCCGGCGGACGAACTTCGCCCACGCCCCCCACCAAGGCTATAGCCCACCCGTTTTTTGGCCATTTTTCCGCTGGGGGGTCTTGGCACCCCGACCTTCGGGGGCTAAGTTTTGGGCGCGGCTGTGCCCGTGGCCTATTTTTGGCACACGAGGGCCGCCCGCAAAGTCTAGGGCCATTTCGAGTCCGGCGGACGAACTTCGCCCACGCCCCCCCACCAAGGCTATAGCCCACCTGTTTTTTTGGCCATTTGTCCGCTGGGGGGTCTTGGCACCCCGACCTTCGGGGGCTAATTTTTGGGCGCGGCTGTGCCCGTGGCCTATTTTTGGCACACGAGGGCCGCCCGCAAAGTCTGGGGCCATTCCGAGTCCGGCTGACGAATTCGCCCACGCCCCTCACCAAGGCTATAAACCACCCGTTTTTTGGCCATTTTTCCGCTGGGGGGTCTTGGCACCCCGACCTTCGGGGGCTAATTTTTGGGCGCGGCTGTGCCCGTGGCCTATTTTTGGCACACGAGGGCCGCCCGTAAAGTCTGGGCCCATTCCGAGTCCGGCGGACGAACTTCGCCCACGCCCCCCACCAAGGCTATAGCCCACCCGTTTTTTGGCCATTTTTCCGCTGGGGGGTCTTGGCACCCCGACCTTCGGGAGCTAATTTTTGGGCGTGGCTGTGCCCGTGGCCTATTTTTGGCACACGAGGGCCGCCCGCAAAGTCTGGGGCCATTCCGAGTCCGGCGGACGAACTTCGCCCACGCCCCCCACCAAGGCTATAGCCCACCCGTTTTTTGGCCATTTTTTCCGCTCGGGGGTCTTGGCACCCCGACCTTCGGGAGCTAATTTTTGGGCGTGGCTGTGCCCATGGCCTAATATTGGCACACGAGGGCCGCCCGCAAAGTCTGGGGCCATTCCGAGCCCTGCGGATGAACTTCGCCCACGCCCCCCACCAAGGCTATAGCCCACCCGTTTTTTGGGCCATTTTTCCGCTGGGGGGTCTTGGCAACCCGACCTTCGGGGGCTAATTTTTTGGCGCTGCTGTGCCCGTGGCCTATTTTTGGCAGACCAGGGCCGCCCGCAAAGTCTGGGGCCATTCCGAGCCCTGCGGACGATCTTCGCCCACGCCCCCCCACCAAGGCTATAGCCCACCCCGTTTTTGGCAACTTTTCCGCTCGGGGGTCTTGGCACCCCGACCTTTCGGCGGGCTAATTTTTGGGCGCGGCTGTGCCCATGGCCTATTATTGGCACACGAGGGCCGCCCGCAAAGTCTGGGGCCATTCCGAGCCCTGCGGATGAACTTCGCCCACGCCCCCCACCAAGGCTATAGCCCACCCGTTTTTTGGCCATTTTTCCGCTCGGGGGGTCTTGGCACCCCCGACCTTCGGGAGCTAATTTTTGGGCGTGGCTGTGCCCATGGCCTATTATTGGCACACGAGGGCCGCCCCGCAAAGTCTGGGGGCCATTCCGAGCCCTGCGGATGAACTTCGCCCACGCCCCCCCACCAAGGCTATAGCCCACCCGTTTTTGGGCCATTTTTCCGCTGGGGGGTCTTGGCAACCCGACCTTCGGGGGCTAATTTTTGGGCGCGGCTGTGCCCGTGGCCTATTTTTGGCACACGAGGGCCGCCCGCAAAGTCTGGGGCCATTTCGAGTCCGGCGGACGAACTTCGCCGACGCCCCCTACCAAGGTTATAGCCCACCCGTTTTTTGGCCATTTTTCCGCTGGGGGGTCTTGGCACCCCGACCTTCGGGGCTAATTTTTGGGTACGGCTGTGCCGGCCTATTTTTGTCACACGAGGGCCGCCCGCAAAGTCTGGGGCAATTCCGAGTCCTGCGGACGAACTTCGCCCACGCCCCCCACCAAGGCTATGGCCCCCACCCGTTTTTTGGCAACTTTTCCGCTGGGAGGTCTTGGCACCCCGACCTTCGGGGGCTAATTTTTGGGCGCGGTTGTGTCCGCGGCCTATTTTTGGCACACGGAGGCGGCTCGCAAAGTCTCGTGCCATTCCGAGTCCGGCGGACGAAGTTGGCCAGCCCCCACCCCCCAAGGATAGCCCACCCGTTTTTGTGGCCTTTTTCCGCTGGACGAACGTGGCGAACCGGCCATCGGGCGGTTATTTTTGGGCACGGCTGTGCTCGCGGCATATTTTTGGCACACGGAGGCGGCTCGCAAAGTCTCGTGCCATTCCGAGTCCGGCGGACGAAGTTGGCCAGCCCCACCCCCCAAGGCTATAGCGCACACCCGTTTTTGTGGGCTTTTTCGATGGACGAAATTGCGCCCCGGCCTTCGGGCGGTTCTTTTTGGGCACCGGCTGTTCCCGCAGCCTATTTTTGGCACACGGAGGCACCTCGCAAAGTCTCGCGCCATTCCGAGACCAGCGGGACGAAGTTGGCCAGCCCCACCACCCCAAGGCTATAGCCCACCCGTTTTTTGTGGGCTTTTTCCGCAGGACGAACTTGGCGCCCCGGTCTTCGGGCGGTTAATTTTTCGGCGCGGCTGTGCCCACTGCCACTTTTTGGCACACGGAGGCGCCTTGTCAAGTCTCACGCCATTCCGAGTCCGGCGGACGATGTTGGCCAGCACCCACCCCCCCAAGGTTATAGCCCCACCCGTTTTTGTGGCCTTTTTCCGCTGCACTAACTTGGCGCCCCGGGCTTCGGGCTGTTATTTTTGGGCGCGGCTTTGCCCGCGGCCCATTTTTGGCACACGGACGGCCCTCACAAAGTCTCGCGGCATTCCGAGTCCGGCGGACAAAGTTGGCCAGCCCCACCCCCGAAGGCTATAGCCCACCCGTTTTTGTGGCCATTTTCCGCTGGAACGAACTTAGCGCCCCGGCCTTCGGGCGGTTATTTTAGGGCGCGGCTGTGCGCGTAGTCTATTTTTGGCATACGGAGGCCGCTCGCAAATTCTCGCGCCATTCCGAGTCCGGCGGACGAAGTTGGCCAGCCCCACCCCCCAAGGCTATTGTCCACCCCGTTTTTGTGGCCATTTTCCGCTGGACGAACTTAGCGCCCCCGGCCTTCGGGCGGTTATTTTGGGCGCGGCATTGACCGCGGCCTATTTTTGGCACACGGAGGCCCCTCGCAAAGTCTCGCGGCATTCCGAGTCCGGCGGACGAAGTTGGCCAGCCCCACCCCCGAAGGCTATAGCCCACCCCGTTTTTGTGGCCTTTTTCCGCTGGACGAACTTGGCACCCCGGGCTTCGGGCGGTAATGTTTGGGCGCGGCTGTGCCCGCGGCCTATTTTTGGCACACGGAGGCCCCTCGCAAAGTCTCCGCGCCATTCCGAGTCCGGCGATCGAAGTTGGCCAGCCCCACCCCCCCAAGGCTATAGCCCACCCGTTTTTGTGGGCTTTTTCCGCTGGACGAACATGGCACCCCCGGCCTTCGTTGCAGTTATTTTTGGGCACGGCTTTCACCGCGGCCTGTTTTTGGCACACCGGAGAACCCTCGCAAAGTCTCGCGGCATTCCGAGTCCGGCGGACGAAATTGGCCAGCCCCACCCCCCAAGGCTATAGCCCACCCGTTTTTGTGGGCTTTTTCCGCTGGACGAACATGGCACCCCGGCCTTCGGGCGGTTATTTTTGCGCGCGGACTGTGCCTGCTGCCTATTTTTGGCACACCGGAGGTTCCTCGCAAAGTATCGCGCCATTCCGAGTCCGGCGATCGAAGTTGGCCAGCCCCACCCCCCAAGGCTATAGCCCACCCGTTTTGTGGGCTTTTCCCGCTGGACGAACATGGCACCCCGGCCTTCGGGCGGTTATGTTTGGGCGCGGCTGTTCCCGCGGCCTATTTTTGGCACACGGAGGCCCCTCGCAAAGGCTCGCGCCATTCCGAGTCCGGCGATCGAAGTTGGCCAGCCCCACCCCCCAAGGCTATAGCCCACCCGTTTTTGTGTGCTTTTTCCGCTGGACGAACATGGCGCCCCCGGCCTTCGTGCTGTTATTTTTGGGCACGGCTTTGACCACGGCCTGTTTTTGGCACACGGAGGCCCCTCGCAAAGTCTCGCGGCATTCCGAGTCCGGCGGACGAAGTTGGCCAGCCCCACCCCCCAAGGCTATAGCCCACCCGTTTTTGTGGGCTTTTTCCACTGGACGAACTTGGCGCCCCGGCCTTAGGGCGGTTATTTTTGGGCGCGGCTTTGCCCGCGGCCTATTTTTTGCCCACGGAGGCCCCTCGCAAAGTCCCGCGGCATTCCGAGTCCGGCGGACGAAGTTGGCCTGCCCCACCCCCCCACGGCTATAGCCCACACCCGTTTCTGTGGCCTTTTTCCGCTGGACGAACTGGGCGCCCCGGCCTTCGGGCGATTATTTTTGGGCGTGGCTTTGTCTGCGGCCTATTTTTTGTACACGGAGGCCCCTCGCAAAGTCTCGCGGCATTCCGAGTCCGGCGGACGAAGTTGGCCAGCCCCACCCCCGAAGGCTATAGCCCACCCGTTTTTGTGGCCTTTTTTCAGCTGGACGAACTTGGCGCCCCGGCCTTCGGGCGGTTATTTTTGGGCGCGGCTTTACTCACGGCCTATTTTTGGCACACAGAGGCCCCTCGCAAAGTCTCGCGGCATTCCGAGTCCGGCGGACGAAGTGGGCCAGCCCCACCCCCCAAGGCTATATAGCCCACCCGTTTTTGTGGCCTTTTTCCGCTGGACGAACTTGGCGCCCCCGGCCTTCGGGTGTTATTTTTCGGCGCGGCTTTGCCCGCGGCCTATTTTCGCACACGGAGGCCCCTCACAAAGTCTCGCGGTATTCCGAGTCCGGCGGACGAATTGGGCCAACCCCACCCCCCAAGGCTATAGCCCAACCTGTTTTTTGTGGCCTTTTTCAGCTGGACGAACTTGGCGCCCCGGCCTTCGGGCGGTTATTTTGGGCGCGGCTTTACTCACGGCCTATTTTTGGCACACGGAGGCCCCTCGCAAAGTCTCGCGGCATTCCGAGTCCGGCGGACGAAGTTGGCCAGCCCCACCCCCGAAGGCTATAGCCCCACCCGTTTTTGTGGCCTTTTTTCAGCTGGACGAACTTGGCGCCCCGGCCTTCGGGCGGTTATTTTTGGGCGCGGCTCTTAACTCACCGGCCTATTTTTAGCACACGGAGGCCCCTCGCAAAGTCTCGCGGCATTCCGAGTCCGGCGGACGAAGTTGGCCAGCCCCACCCCCCAAGGCTATAGCCCACCCTTTTTTGTGGCCTTTTTCCGCTGGACGAACTTGGCGCCCCGGCCTTCGGGCGGTTATTTTCGGAGCGGCTTTGTCCACGGCCTATTTTTGGCACACAGAGGCCCCTCGCAAAGTCTCGCGGCATTCCGAGTCCGGCGGACAAAGTGGGCCAGCCCCACCACCCAAGGCTATAGCCCACCCGTTTTTGTGGCCTTTTTCCGCTGGACGAACATGGCGCCCCGGCCTTCGGGCAGTTATTTTTTGGGCGCGGCTTTGACCGCGGCCTATTTTTCACACACGGAGGCCCCTCACAAAGTCTCGCGGTATTCCGAGTCCGGCGGACGAAGTGGGCCAACCCCCACCCCCCAAGGCTATAGCCCACCTGTTTTTGTGGCCTTTTTCAGCTGGACGAACTTGGCGCCCCCGGCCTTCGGGCGGTTATTTTTGGGTGCGGCTTTACCCGCGGCCTATTTTTGGCACACGGAGGCCCCTCGCAAAGTCTCACGGCATTCCGAGTCCGGCGGACGAAGTTGGCCAGCCCCACACCCCCAAGGCTATAGCCCACCCTTTTTTGTGGCCTTTTTCCGCTGGACGAACTTGGCGCCCCGGCCTTCGGGCGGTTATTTTTGGGCGCGGCTTTACTCACGGCCTATTTTTGGCACACAGAGGCCCCTCGCAAAGTCTCGCGGCATTCCGAGTCCGGCGGACGAAGTGGGCCAGCCCCACCCCCCAAGGCTATATAGCCCACCCCGTTTTTGTGGCCTTTTTCCGCTGGACGAACTTGGCGCCCCGGCCTTCGGGCGGTTATTTTTGGGCGCGGCTTTACTCACGGCCTATTTTTGGCCACACGGAGGCCCCTCGCAAAGTCTCGCGGCATTCCGAGTCCGGCGGACGAAGTTGGCCAGCCCCACCCCCAAAGGCTATAGCCCACCCCGTTTTTTGTGGCCTTTTTCAGCTGGACGAACTTGGCGCCCCGGCCTTCGGGCGGTTATTTTTGGGCGGGGCTTTACCTCACGGCCTATTTTTGGCACACGAGGCCCCTCGCAAAGTCTCGCGGCATTCCGAGTCCGGCGGACGAAGTTGGCCAGCCCCACCCCCCCAAGGCTATAGCCCACCCTTTTTTGTGGCCTTTTTCCGCTGGACGAACTTGGCGCCCCGGCCTTCGGGCGGTTATTTTCGGGAGCGGCTTTGTCCGCGGCCCTATTTTTGGCACACAGAGGCCCCTCGCAAAGTCTCGCGGCATTCCGAGTCCGGCGGACGAAGTCGGCCAGCCCCACCCCCCCAAGGCTATAGACCACCCGTTTTTGTGGCCATTTTCCGCTGGACGAACTTGGCGCCCCGGCCTTCGGGTTGTTATTTTTGGGTGCGGCTTTGCCCGCGGCCCTATTTTTGGCACACGGAGGACCCTCGCAAAGTCTCGCGGCATTCCGAGTCCGGCGAACGAAGTGGGCCAGCCCCACCCCCCCAAGGGTAAAGCCCACCCGTTTTTGTGGCCTTTTTCCGCTGGACGAACTTGGCACCCCCGCCTATCGGGCAGTTATTTTTGGGTGCGGCTTAGCCCGCTGCCTATTTTTGGCACACGGAGGTCCCTCGCAAAGTCTCGCAGCATTCCGTGTCCGGCGTACGAAGTTGGCCAGCCCCACCCCCCAAGGGTATAGCCACCCGTTTTTGTGGCCATTTTCCGCTGGACGAACTTGGCGCCCCCGGCCTTCGGGTGGTTATTTTTCGGCGCGGCTTTGCCCGCGGCCTATTTTTCGCACACGGAGGCCCCTCAGCAAAGACTCGCGGCATTCCGAGTCCGGCGGAGGAAGTGGGCCAACCCCACCCCCCCAAGGCTATAGCCCACCTGTTTTTGTGGCCTTTTTCAGCTGGACGAACTTGGCGCCCCGGCCTTCGGGCGGTTATTTTTGGGTGCGGCTTTACCCGCGGCCTATTTTTGGCACACGGAGGCCCCTCGCAAAGTCTCGCGGCATTCCGAGTCCGGCGGACCGAAGTTGGCCAGCCCCACCCCCCAAGGCTATAGCCCACCCTTTTTTGTGGCCTTTTTCCGCTGGACGAACTTGGAGCCCCGGCCTTCGGGGCGGTTATTTTCGGGAGCGGCTTTGTCCGCGGCCTATTTTTGGCACACAGAGGCCCCTCGCAAAGTCTCGCGGCATTCCGAGTCCGGCGGACGAAGTTGGTCAGCCCCACCCCCCCAAGGCTATAGCCCACCCGTTTTTGTGGCCATTTTCCGCTGGACCGAACTTGGCGCCCCGGCCTTCGGGCGGTTATTTTTGGTGCGGCTTTACCCGCGGCCTATTTTTAGCACACGGAGGCCCCTCGCAAAGTCTCGCGGCATTCCGAGTCCGGCGGACGAAGTTGGCCCAGCCCCACCCCCCAAGGCTATAGCCCACCCTTTTTTGTGGCCCTTTTTCCGCTGGACGAACTTGGCGCCCCCGGCCTTCGGGCGGTTATTTTCGGGAGCGGCTTTGTCCACGGCCTATTTTTGGCACACAGAGGCCCCTCGCAAAGTCTCGCGGCATTCCGAGTCCGGCGGACGAAGTTGGTCAGCCCCACCCCCCAAGGCTATAGCCCACCCGTTTTTGTGGCCATTTTCCGCTGGACGAACTTGGCGCCCCGGCCTTCGGGTTGTTATTTTTGGGTGCGGCTTTGCCCGCGGCCTATTTTTAGCACACGGAGGACCCTCGCAAAGTCTCGCGGCATTCCGAGTCCGGCGAACGAAGTGGGCCAGCCCCACCCCCCCAAGGGTATAGCCCACCCGTTTTTGTGGCCTTTTTCCGCTGGACGAACTTGGGCGCCCCCGGCGTTCGGGCGGATATTTTTTGGGCGTGGCTGTGCCTGCGGCCTATTTTTGGCACACGGAGGCGCCTCGCAAAGTCTCGTGGCATTCCGAGTCCGGCGGACGAAGTTGGCCAGCCCCACCCCCCAAGGCTATAGCCCACCCGTTTTTGTGGCCTTTTTCCGCTGGACGAACTTGGCGCCCCGGCCTTCGGGGGGTTATTTTTGGGCGCGCCTTTCCCTGTGGCCTATTTTTGGCACACGGAGGCCCCTCGCAAAGTCTCGCAGCATTTCCGTGTCCGGCGTACGAAGTTGCCAGCCCCACCCCCCAAGGGTATAGCCCACCGTTTTTGTGGCCATTTTCCGCTGGACGAACTTGGCGCCCCGGCCTTCGGGTTGTTATTTTTCGGCGCGGGGTTGCCCGCGGCCTATTTTTCGCACACGGAGGCCCCTCGCAAAGTCTCGCGGCATTCCGAGTCCGGCGGAGGGAAGTGGGCCAACCCCCACCACCCAAGGCTATAGCCCCACCTGTTTTTGTGGCCTTTTTCAGCTGGACGAACTTGGCGCCCCGGGCCTTCGGGCTGTTATTTTTGGGCGCGGCTTTACCCGCGGCCGGATTTTTGGCACATGGAGGCCCCTCTCAAAGTCTCGCGGCATTCCGAGTCCGGCGGACGAAGTTGGCCAGCCCCACTCCCCATGGCTATAGCCCACCCCGTTTTTGTGGCCTTTTTCCGCTGGACGAACTTGGCGCCCCGGCCTTCGGGCGGTTATTTTTGGGCGCGGCTTTGCCCGCGGCCTATTTTTGGCACACGGAGGAACCTCACAAAGTCTCGCGGCTTTCCGAGTCCGGCGGAAGAAGTAGGCCAGCCCCACCCCCCAAGGCTATAGCCCACCCATTTTTGTGGCCTTTTTCCGCTGGACGAACTTGGCGCCCCGGCCTTCGGGCGGTTATTTTTGGGCGCGGCTTTGCCCGCGGCCTATTTTTGGCACACGGAGGACCCTCGCAAAGTCTCGCGGCATTCCGAGTCCGGCGAACGAAGTGGGCCAGCCCCACCCCCCCAAGGGTATAGCCCACCCGTTTTTGTGGCCTTTTTCCGCTGGACGAACTTGGCGCCACCGGCGTTCGGGCGGATATTTTTGGGCGTGGCTGTGCCTGCGGCCTATTTTTGGCACACGAGGGCGCCTCGCAAAGTCTCGTGGCATTCCGAGTCCGGCGGACGAAGTTGGCCAGCCCCCACCCCCCAAGGCTATAGCCCACCCGTTTTTGTGGCCTTTTTCCGCTGGACGAACTTGGCGCCCCGGCCTTCGGGGGTTATTTTTGGGGCGCGCCTTTCCCTGTGGCCTATTTTTGGCACACGGAGGCCCCTCGCAAAGTCTCGCAGCATTCCGTGTCCGGCGTACGAAGTTGGCCAGCCCCACCCCCCAAGGGTATAGCCCACCCGTTTTTTGTGGCCATTTTCCGCTGGACGAACTTGGCGCCCCGGCCTTCGGGTGGTTATTTTTCGGCGCGGCTTTGCCCGCGGCCTATTTTTCGCACACGGAGGCCCCTCGCAAAGTCTCGCGGCATTCCGAGTCCGGCGGAGGAAGTGGGCCAACCCCACCCCCCCAAGGCTATAGCCCACCTGTTTTTGTGGCCTTTTTCAGCTGGACGAACTTGGCGCCCCGGCCCTTCGGGCGGTTATTTTTGGGTGCGGCTTTACCCGCGGCCTATTTTTGGGCACACGGAGGCCCCTCGCAAAGTCTCGCAGCATTCCGTGTCCGGCGTACGAAGTTGGCCAGCCCCACCCCCCCCAAGGCTATAGCCCAACCGTTTTTGTGCCTTTTTCCGCTGGACGAACTTGGCGCCCCGTCTTCGGGGGGTTATTTTTGGGCACGCCTTTCCCTGTGGCCTATTTTTGGCACACGGAGGAACCTCACAAAGTCTCGCGGCTTTCCGAGTCCGGCGGAAGAAGTAGGCCAGCCCCACCCCCCCAAGGCTATAGCCCACCCATTTTTGTGGCCATTTTCCGCTGGACGAACTTGGCGCCCCGGCCTTCGGGTTGTTATTTTTCGGCGCGGGGTTGCCCGCGGCCTATTTTTCGCCCACGGAGGCCCCTCGCAAAGTCTCGCGGCATTCCGAGTCCGGCGGACTAAGTAGGCCAGCCCCACCCCCCAAGGCTATAGCCCACCCGTTTTTGTGGCCTTTTTCCGCTGGACGAACTTGGCGCCCCGGCCTTCGGGCGGTTATTTTTGGGTGCGGCTTTGCCCGCGGCCTATTTTTGGCACACGGAGACCCCTCGCAAATTCTCGCGGCATTCCGAGTCCGGCGGACGAATTTGGCCAGCCCCCCCCCCCCCCCCCCCCAAGGCTATAGCCCACCCGTTTTTGTGGCCGTTTTCCGCTGGACGAACTTGGCGTCCGTGCCTTCGGGCGGTTATTTTTGGGCGCGGCTTTGCCCGCGACCTAGTTTTGGCACACGGAGGCCCCTCGCAAAGTCTTGCGGCATTCCGAGTCGGGCGTACGAAGTTGGCCAGCCCCACCCCCCAAGGCTATAGCCCACCCGTTTTTGTGGCCTTTTTCCGCTGGACGAACTTGGCGCCCCGGCCTTCGGGCGGTTATTTTTGGGCGCGGCTTTGCCCGCGGCCTATTTTTGTCATGAGGAGGCCCCTCGCAAAGTCTCGCGGCATTCCGAGTCCGGCGGACTAAGTAAGCCAGCCCCACCCCCCCAAGGCTATAGCCCCACCCGTTTTTGTGGCCTTTTTCCGCTGGACGAACTTGGCGCCCCGGCCTTCGGGTGGTTATTTTTAGGCACGGCTTTTCCCCGTGGATTATTTATGGCACACGGAGTTCCCTTCGCAAAGTCTCACGGCATTCCGAGTCCGGCGGACGAAGATGGCCAGCCCCACCCCCCAAGGCTATAGCCCACCCGTTTTTGTGGCCTTTTTTCCGCCGGACGAACTTGGCGCCCCCGGCCTTCGGGCGGTTATTTTTGTGCGCGCCTTTGGCCGTGGCCTATTTTTGGCACACGGAGGCCCTCGCAAAGTCTCGCGGCATTCCGAGTCCCGGCGGACGTAGTTGGCCAGCCCCCACCCCCCCAAGGCTATAGCCCACTCGTTTTTGTGGCCTTTTTTCCGCTGGACGAACTTGAAGCCCTGGCCTTCGGGCGGTTATTTTTGGGTGCAGCTTTGCCCGTGGCCTATTTTCGGCACACGGAGGTGCCTCGCAAAGTCTCGCGCCATTCCGAGTCCGGCGGACAAAGTTGGCCAGCCCCCACCCCCCAAGGCTATAGCCCACCCGTTTTTGTGGCCTTTTTCAGCTGGACGAACTTGGCGCCCCGGACTTCGGGCGGTTATTTTTGGGCGCCGGCTTTGCCCGCGGCCTATTTTTGGCACACGGAGGCCCCTTACAAAGTCTCGCTGCATTCTGAGTCCGGCGGACGAAGTCGGCTTGCCCCACCCCCCCAAGGCTATAGCCCACCCGTTTTTGTGGCCTTTTTCCGCTGGACGAACTTGGCGCCCCGGCCTTCGGGCAGTTATTTTTGGGCGCGGGCTTTGGCCCGCGGCCTATTTTTCGCACACGGAGGCCCCTCGCAAAGTCTCGCGGCATTCCGAGTCCGGCGGACGAAGTTGGCCAGCCCCACCCCCCAAGGCTATAGCCACACCCGTTTTTGTGGCCTTTTTCCGCTGGACGAACTTGGCGCCCCGGCCTTCGGGTGGTTATTTTTTGGGCGCGGCTTTGTCCGCGCCTATTTTTGGCACATCGGAGGCCCCTCGCAAAGTCTCGTGGCATTCCGAGTCCGGCAGACAAAGTTGGCCAGCCCCACCCCCCCAAGGCTATAGCCCACCCGTTTTTGTGGCCTTTTTTCCGCTGGACGAACATGGCGCCCCGGCGTTTCGGGCGGATATTTTTGGGCGTGGCTGTGCCTGCGGCCTATTTTTGGAACACGGAGGCGCCTCGCAAAGTCTCGTGGCATTCCGAGTCCGGCGGACGAAGTTGCCAGCCCCACCCCCCCAGGCTATAGCCCACCCGTTTTTGTGGCCTTTTTCCGCTGGACGAACTTGGCGCCCCGGCCTTCGGGGGGTTATTTTTGGGCGCGCCTTTCCCTGTGGCCTATTTTTGGCACACGGAGGCCCCTCGCAAAGTCTCGCGGCATTCCGAGTCCGGCGGACGAAGTTGGCCAGCCCCACCCCCCAAGGCTATAGCCCACCCGTTTTTGTGGCCTTTTTCAGCTAGACGAACTTGGCGCCCCCGGACTTCGGGCGGTTATTTTTGGGCGCGGCTTTGCCCGCGGCCTATTTTTGGCACACGGAGGCCCCTTACAAAGTCTCGCGGCATTCTGAGTCCGGCGGACGAAGTCGGCTTGCCCCACCCCCAAGGCTATAGCCCACCCCGTTTTTGTGGCCTTTTTCCGCTGGACGAACATTGGCGCCCCGGCCTTCGGGCAGTTATTTTTGGGCGCGGCTTTGCCCGCGGCCTATTTTTCGCACACGGAGGCCCCTCGCAAAGTCTCGCGGCATTCCGAGTCCGGCGGACGAAGTTGGCCAGCCCCACCCCCCAAGGCTATAGCCCACCCGTTTTTGTGGCCTTTTTCCGCTGGACGAACTTGGCGCCCCGGCCTTCGGGTGGTTATTTTTGGGCGCGGCTTTGTCCGCGGCCTATTTTTGGCACACGGAGGCCCCTCGCAAAGTCTCGTGGCATTCCGAGTCCGGCAGACAAAGTTGGCCAGCCCCCACCCCCCAAGGCTATAGCCCACCCGTTTTTGTGGCCTTTTTCCGCTGGACGAACATGGCGCCCCGGCGTTCGGGCGGATATTTTTGGGCGTGGCTGTGCCTGCGGCCTATTTTTGGCACACGGAGGTGCCTCGCAAAGTCTCGTGGCATTCCGAGTCCGGCGGACGATGTTGGCCAGCCCCACCCCCCAAGGCTATAGCCCACCCGTTTTTGTGGCCTTTTTCCGCTGGACGAACTTGGCGCCCCGGCCTTCGGGGGGTTATTTTTGGGCGCGCCTTTCCCTGTGGCCTATTTTTGGCACACGGAGGCCCCTCGCAAAGTCTCGCGGCATTCCGAGTCCGGCGGACGAAGTTGGCCAGCCCCCACCCCCCAAGGCTATAGCCCACCCGTTTTTGTGGCCTTTTTCCGCTGGACGAACTTGGAGACCCGGCCTTCGGGCGGTTATTTTTGGGCACGGCTTTGCCCGCGGCCTATTTTTGGCCCACGGAGGCCCCTCATAAAGTCTCGTGGCATTCCGAGTCCGGCGGACGAAGTTGGCCAGCCCCAACCCCCCCAAGGCTATAGCCCACCCGTTTTTGTGGCCTTTTACCGCTGGACGAACTTGGCGCCCCGGCCTTCGGGTGGTTATTTTTAGGCGCGGCTTTGCCCGCGGATTATTTATGGCACACGGAGATCCCTCGCAAAGTCTCACGGCATTCCGAGTCCGGCGGACGAAGATGGCCAGCCCCACCCCCCAAGGCTATAGCCCCAACCCGTTTTTGTGGCCTTTTTCCGCTGGACGAACATGGCACCACCCCGGCGTTTGGGCGGTTATTTTTGGGCGTGGCTGTGCCTGCGGCCTATTTATGGCACACGGAGATCCCTCGCAAAGTCTCACGGCATTCCGAGTCCGGCGACGAAGATGGCCAGCCCCACCCCCCCAAGGCTATAGCCCACCCGTTTTTGTGGCCTTTTTCCGCTGGTACGAACATGGCACCCCCGGCGTTTGGGCGGTTATTTTTGGGCGTGGCTGTGCCTGCGGCCTATTTTTGGCACACCACGGAGGCCCCTCGCAAAGTCTCGTGGCATTCCGAGTCCGGCGACGAAGTTGGCCAGCCCCACCCCCCAAGGCTATAGCCCACCACCCGTTTTTGTGGCCTTTTTCCGCTGGACGAACTTGGAGACCGGCCTTCGGGCGGTTATTTTTGGGCCCGGCTTTGCCCGCGGTCCTCATTTTTGGCCCACGGAGGCCCCTCGTAAAGTCTCGTGGCATTCCGAGTCCGGCGGACGAAGTTGGCCAGCCCCACCCCCCAAGGCTATAGCCCACCCGTTTTTGTGGCCTTTTACCGCTGGACGAACTTGGCGCCCCGGCCTTCGGGTGGTTATTTTTAGGCGCGGCTTTGCCCCGCGGATTATTTATGGCACACGGAGATCCCTCGTAACTCTCACGGCATTCCGAGTCCGGCGGACGAAGATGGCCAGCCCCACCCCCCCAAGGCTATAGCCCACCCGTTTTTGTGGCCTTTTTCCGCCGGACGAACTTGGCGCCCCGGCCTTCGGGCGGTTCTTTTTGGGCGTCGGGCTTTTGCCCGGCGGGCCTATTTTTGGCCACCACGGAGGCCCGTCACAAAGTCTCGCGGCATTCTGAGTCCGGCGGACGATAGTCGGCCAGCCCCACCCCCCAAGGCTATAGCCCACCCGTTTATGTGGCCTTTTTCCGCTGGACGAACTTGGAGACCCGGCCTTCGGGTGGTTATTTTTGGGCGCGCTTTGTCCGCGGCCTATTTTTTGGCACACGGAGGCCCCTCGCAAAGTCTCGCGGCATTCCGAGTCCGGCAGACGAAGTTGGCCAGCCCCACCCCCCCAAGGCTATAGCCCACCCGTTTTTTTGGCCTTTTTCCGCTGGACGAACATGGCGCCCCGGCGTTCGGGCCGGTTATTTTTGGGCGTGGCTGTGCCTGCGGCCTATTTTTGGCACACGGAGGCCCCTCACAAAGTCTCGCGGCATTCCGAGTCCGGCGGACGAAGATGGCCAGCCCACCCCCCAAGGCTATAGCCCACCCGTTTTTGTGGCCTTTTTCCGCCGGACGAACTTGGCGCCCCGGCCTTCGGGCGGTTATTTTTGGGGGCGCCTTTGCCCGCGGCCTATTTTTGGCACACGGAGGCCCCTCGCAAAGTCTTGCGGCATTCTGAGGTCCGGCGGACGAAGTCGGCCAGCCCCACCCCCCCAAAGGCTATAGCCCACCCGTTTATGTGGCCTTTTTCCGCTGGACGAACATGGCGACCCGTCCTTCGTGCGGTTATTTTTGGGTACGGCTTTGTCCCGCGGCCTATTTTTGGGACACGGAGGCCCCTCGCAAAGTCTCGCGGCATTCCGAGTCCGGCAGACGAAATTGGCCAGCCCCACCCCCCAAGGCTATAGCCCACTCGTTTTTGTGGCCTTTTTTCCGCTGGACGAACTTGGCGCCCCGGCCTTCGGGTGGTTATTTTTAGGCGCGGCTTTGCCCACGGATTATTTATGGCACACGGAGATCCCTCGCAAAGTCTCACGGCATTCCGAGTCCGGCGGACGAAGATGGCCAGCCCCACCCCCCAAGGCTATAGCCCACCCGTTTTTGTGGCCTTTTTCCGCCGGACGAACTTGGCGCCCCGGCCTTCGGGCGGTTATTTTTGGGCGCGCCTTTGCCCGCGTCCTATTTTTGGCACACGGAGGCCCGTCGTAAAGTCTCGCGGCATTCTGAGTCCGGCGGACGAAGTCGGCCAGCCCCACCCCCCCCAAGGCTATAGCCCACCCGTTTTTGTGGCCTTTTTCCGCTGGACGAACATGGCGACCCGGCCTTCGGGCGGTTATTTTTGGGTGCGGCTTAGCCCGCGGCCTATTTTTTGGGACACGGAGGCCCCTCGCAAAGTCTCGCGGTATTCCGACTACGGCGGACGAAGTTGGCCAGCCCCACCCCCCAAGGCTATAGCCCACCCATTTTTGTGGCCTTTTTCCGCTGGACGAACTTGACGTCCCGGCCTTCGGGCGGTTATTTTTGGACGTGGTTTACTCGCGGCCTATTTTTGGCACACGGAGGCCCCTCGCAAAGTCTCGCGGCATGCCGAGTCCGGCGGACGAAGTGGGCCAGCCCACCCCCCCCAAGGCTATAGCCCACCCGTTTTTGTGGCCTTTTAACCGCTGGACGAACTTGGCGCCCCGGCCTTCGGGTGGTTATTTTTAGGCGCGGCTTTGCCCACGGATTATTTATGGCACATGGAGATCCCTCGCAAAGTCTCGCGGCATTCCGAGTCCGGCGGACGAAGATGGCCAGCCCCACCCCCCAAGGCTATAGCCCACCCGTTTTTGTGGCCTTTTTCCGCCGGACGAACTTGGCGCCCCGGCCTTCGGGCGGTTATTTTTGGGGTGCGGCTTCATCCGCGGCCTATTTTTGGGACACGGAGGCCCCTCGCAAAGTCTCGCGGCATTCCGAGTCCGGCGGACGAAGTTGGCTAGCCCCACCCCCCAAGGCTATAGCCCACACCCGTTTTTGTGGCCTTTTTCCGCTGGACGAACTTGACGCCCCGGCCTTCGGGCGGTAATTTTTGGGCGCGGTTTGCCCGCGGCCTATTTTTGGCACACGGAGGCCCCTCGCAAAGTCTCGCGGCATTCCGAGTCCGGCGGACGAAGTTGGCTAGCCCCACCCCCCAAGGCTATAGCCCACCCGTTTTTGTGGCCTTTTTCCGCTGGACGAACTTGACGCCCCCGGCCTTCGGGCGGTAATTTTTGGGCGCGGTTTGCCCGCGGTCCTATTTTTGGCACAACGGAGGCCCCCTCGCAAAGTCTCGCGGCATTCCGAGTCCGGCGGACGAAGTTGGCTAGCCCCACCCCCCAAGGCTATAGCCCACCCGTTTTTTGTGGCCTTTTTCCGCTGGACGAACTTGACGCCCCGGCCTGTCGGGCGGTAATTTTTGGGCGCGGTTTGCCCGCGGCCTATTTTTGGCACAACACGGAGGCCCCTCGCAAAGTCTCGCGGCATTCCGAGTCCGGCGGACGAAGTTGGCTAGCCCCACCCCCCAAGGCTATAGCCCACCCGTTTTTGTGGCCTTTTTCCGCTGGACGAACTTGACGCCCCGGCCTTCGGGCGGTAATTTTTGGGCGCGGTTTGCCCGCGGCCTATTTTTGGCACACGGAGGCCCCTCGCAAAGTCTCGCGGCATTCCGAGTCCGGCGGACGAAGTCGGCCAGCCCCACCCCCCAAAGCTATAGCCCACCCGTTTTTATTGGCTTTTTCCGCTGGACGAACTTGGCGCCCCGGCCTTCGGGCAGTTATTTTAGGGCGCGGGCTTTGCCCGCGGCCTATTTTTGGCACACGGAGGCCCCTCGCAAAGTCTCGCGGCATTCCGAGTCCGGCGGACGAAGTTGGCCAGCCCCACCCCCCCAAGGCTATAGCCCACCCGTTTTTGTAGCCTTTTTTCCGCTGGACCGAACTTGGCGCCCCGGCCTTCGGGTGGTTATTTTTGGGCGCGGCTTTGCCCGCAGCCTATTTTTGGCACACGGAGGCCCCTCGCAAAGTCTCGCGCCATTACCGAGTCCGGCGGACGAAGTCGGCCAGCCCCACCCCCCCCAACGCTATAGCCCACCCCGTTTTTGTGGGCTTTTTTCCGCTGGAACGAACCTGGCGCCCCGGCCTTCGGGAAGTTATTTTTGGGCGCGGCTGTGCCCGCGGCCTTTTTTTGGCACACGGAGGTGCCTCGCAATGTCTCGCGCCCATTCCGAGTCCGGCGGACGAAGTCGGCCAGCCCCCACCCCCCAAGGCTATAGCCCCACCCGTTTTTGTGGGCTTTTTTCCGCTGGACGATCATGGCGGCCCGGCCTTTGGGGGGTTAAATTTTTGGCGCAGCTGTGCCCGCGGCCTATTTTTGGCACACGGAGGCGACTCGCAAAGTCTCGCGCCATTCCGAGTCCTGCGGACGAAGCTGGCCAGCCCCCACCCCCCAAGGCTATAGTCCACCCCGTTTTTTGTGGGCTTTTTCCGCTGGACGAACTTGGCGCCCCGGCCTTCGGGCGGTTATTTTTTATCGCGGCTTTGCCCGCAGCCTATTTTTAGCACACGGAGGCCCCTCGCAAGTCTCGCGGCATTCCGAGTCCGGCGGACGAAGTAGGCCAGCCCCCACCCCCCAACGCTGTAGTCCCACCCGTTTTTGTGCCTTTTTTCGCTGGACGAACATGGCGCCCCGGCCTTCGGGCTGTTATTTTGGGCGCGGCTTTGCCCGCTGCCTATTTTTGGCACACGGAGGCCCCTCGCAAAGTCTCGCGGCATTCCGAGTCCGGCGGAAGAAGTTGGCCAGCCCCACCCCCCCAAGGCTGTAGCCCACCCGTTTTTGTGGCCTTTTTTCGCAGGACGAACTTGGCGCCCCGGCCTTCGGGCGGTTATTTTTGGGCTTGGCTGTGCCCGCGGCCTAGTTTTGGCACACGGAGGTGCCTCGCAAAGTCTCGCGCCATTCCGAGTCCGGCGGACGAAGTCGGCCAGGCCCACCCCCCAAGGCTATAGCCCACCCGTTTTTGTGGGCTTTTTCCGCAGGACGATCATGGCGCCCCGGCCTTCGGGCGGTTTTATTTGGGCGCGGCTGTGCCCGTGGCCTATTATTCGCCACCACGGAGGCGCCTCGCAAAGTCTCGCGCCATTCCGAGTCCGGCGGACGAAGTTGGCCAGCCCCACCCCCCCAAGGCTATAGCCCACCCATTTTTGTGGCCTTTTTCCGCTGGACGACCTTGGCGCCCCGGCCTTCGGGCGGTTATTTTTGGGCGTGGCTGTGCCCGTGGCCTATATTCGCACACGAAGGCGCCTCGCAAAGTCTCGGCGCCATTCCGAGTCCGGCGGACGAAGTGGGCCCGCCCCCACCCCCCAAGGCTATAGCCCACCCGTTTTTGTGGGCTTTTTCCGCTGGACGAACTTGGCGCGCCGGCCTTCGGGCGGTTATTTTTGGGCGCGGCTGTGCCCGCGGCCTATTTTTGGCACAACCCGAGGCGCCTCGCAAAGTCTCGCGCCATTCCGAGTCCGGCGGACGAAGTGGGCCAGCCCCACCCCCCCAAGGCTATAGCCCACCCGTTTTTGTGGCCTTTTTCCGCTGGACGAACTTGGCGCCCCGGCCTTCGGGCAGTTATTTTTGGGCGCGGCTGTGCCTGCGGCCTATTTTTTGCACACGAAGGCGCCTCGCAAAGTCTCGCGTGATTCCGAGTCCGGCGGACGAAGTTGGCCAGCCCCACCCCCCAAGGCTATAGCCGACCCGTTTTTGTGGCCTTTTTCCGCTGGACGAACTTGGCGCCCCCGGCCTTCGGGCAGTTATTTTTGGGCGCGGCTGTGTCCGCGGCCTATTTTTTGCACACGAAGGCGCCTCGCAATGTCTCGCACAATTCCGAGTCCGGCGGACGAAGTCGGCCAGCCCCACCCCCCAAGGCTATAGCCGACCCGTTTTTGTGGCCATTTTCCGCTGGACGAACTTGGCGCCCCGGCCTTCGGGCGGTTATTTTTGGGTACGGCAGTGCCCGCGGCCTATTTTTGGCACACGGAGGCACCTTGCAAATTCTCGCGCCATTCCGAGTGCGGCGGACGAAGTTGGCCAGCCCGCACCCCCGAAGGCAATAACCCACCCGTTTGTGTGGCGTTTTTCAGCTGGACAAACTTGTCTCCCCGGCCTTCGGGCAGTTATTTTTGGGCTCGGCTGTGCCCGTGGCCTATTTTTAGCACACGCAGGTGCCTCGCAAAGTCTCGCGCCATTCCAAGTCCGGCGGACGAAGTTGGCCAGCTCCACCGCCGAAGGATATAGCCCACACCGTTTTTGTGGTCTTTTTCCGCTGGACGAACTTGGCGCCCCGGCCTTCGGGCGGTTTATTTTTATCGCGGCTTTGCCCGCAGCCTATTTTTAGCACACGGAGGCCCCTCGCAAAGTCTCGCGGCATTCCGAGTCCGGCGGACGAAGTAGGCCAGCCCCACCCCCCCAAGTCTATAGCCCACCCATTTTTGTGGCCTTTTTCCGCTGGACGACCTTGGCGCCCCGGCCTTCGGGCGTTTATTTTTAGGCGCGGCTGTGCCCGCGGCCTATTTTTGGCACACGAAGGCGCCTCGCAAAGTCTCGCGCCATTCCGAGTCCGGCGGACGAAGTGGGCCCGCCCCACCCCCCAAGGCTATAGCCCACCCGTTTTTGTGGGCTTTTTTCCGCTGGACGAAACTTGGCGCGCCGGCCTTCGTGCGGTTATTTTTGGGCGCGGCTGTGCCCGCGGCCTATTTTTGGAACACAGAGGCGCCTCGCAAAGTCTCGCGCCATTCCGAGTCCGGCGGACGAAGTGGGCCAGCCCCACCCCCCAAGGCTATAGCCCACCCGTTTTTGTGGCCTTTTTCCGCTG